>JAQIYE010000254.1:0-14556 GCA_034699765.1 Xenyllodes armatus
TTCTTAAAAATAAAGACTCTTCATCAACATTTATGTTCACTGGAGGATTAGGCTCATATCCTCGTCCTACATTTACGTTCACACCATAAGGAGTCATTAACAAGTTGAAGTACTACTATACTATGCATATTCCAGGACATCTTTTGGGACCATAATATTTGTAGCATAAGGCAATGACTTGAAAACAACTTTGTTTCTTGAGTAACACGTACCCCATTGAACAAGGGGTCTCAAGGAAAGGCTTAAAGAGTTTACTCCTTGTCCTTAAGACAACTTTTTTTATACTCAGGAGGGAACAAGGGCCCAAGTAGAAACTTAATCCTTGGAAATGAGAGAGTTTAACCAATAATGTTCCAAAGTATTTGACAACTTGAGACAAAGTATTGAGTCAAAATTGAGATAAACGGTTTGATTTTTTCCCCGTCTCCTCCATAGTTCTTTCATGAATCCAGGGTTAAGTAAGAGAACCCGGGGTTTATGCCTAATATAAAAAGATGGTGATGGAAGAATGGAAAACTTTCCTGCAATAATTTTCTAAAGTATAAAATTAGGAAGATGAGGTTCCATTACTTACTTGACAGTCCTTGAATCAAAAAGAGCTCAGAAAAGTTTAGTTTGAGCTAGTTAAGAGAAGCCTTTGAGCTTCTTCTGAGTACTTTGAGTTCATAATATAGTCAGTCTTTATTTTTTATGCTTGAAGTGAAAGCTCATGCCTCCATCAAAGAGTATAATAATAATAATTGTGCGAATATTGTAAAAAATGACCTGTCATGAACAGGACTCTGGAGTGTGACGCCCATCTTAGTCTATGAATCCTTTATTTAGTCTTTTGAGGGTGAATAGGGCCAGGATAGTATAGCTTATTTTACATACCCACAAACTTACGGCCTGTGGGTTTGCCTTGCATGGGTTTTTTCTTATGGAATGTATTCGGTCGTGCCCCCACATGATCCCATTAACATTGAGAGACTACGTAAGTAGTCAAAATATGCTTCCCTTTAAACTAGTTCTCTATTATATTATGATTGAGCTTTGGGCCACAAAGAATTTTAGTAGGAGTGAAAGGCATTTGGTAAAGTTGAGGGTTCGACGCATCAATAAAAGACTTTCTCTCAAAATTAAACTTTTTACCCTGGGATTGGGCAGGAGGAGGGTGAGAGAAAATCATTTCTCTTTCACCCTAATAATACAATACCACGAGTGTGTCTATTAATTAAAAGATCATTTAGGAATTAAAGAATGAGTTGATTTACTTGAAATCTGAGGATGAAGGTTATATATTAAAACAATAAAAGAAAATCAAGGAATTGTGAAAAGTTGATCTCAGATGATGATCTGTGGAATCTTTTAGAAATTGTCCTTCTCTTTTATAAGAACAGCTCGTACTAATTTATCTTTTGGTAAAACTTTTCTTTTTGCACTTTTTCAGAATGAAAAGATTGAAGTGAAGCAGAAATGGGCCTCAAGACTCCTTGGAAAACTTCGAAAAGACATAACACAAGAGTGTAGGGAAGATTTTGTGCTTTCGATCACTGGGAAAAAACCAGCGATATGTGTCCTCTCAAATCCTGACCAAAAGGGAAAAATGAGACGAATTGACTGTCTTCGTCAAGCAGACAAGGTAAGATCAGATTCAACAGAACATCTTCTTTTTTTGTAGTCTCTTTGACTCTTGAGTGAGTTGAGAGACTTTTAAATCCTGCTGGGTTATCCCCACTTATTTCTTGCTCCTTTTAATTATGTGATGATGGTACTTTAGCACGACCATCCCTCGAACATAAACACTCATCTTCTGTTGGGTTTATGAAAGGGGTCTTTGGGGACGAATGGGGACTCGTAAACATTTTTATCAGTTCCAGACAAAACAAATGAATTTAATGGAAGATCTTAATAAAAGCTAAAAGGAGGCAGAATCCTCCTTATACCTTCTCTTGTTTGTTTCTCCTATTTACTTCCGTTAGTTCCTTTAAGGTTCGGGTCATAAATGGATCCAACAGGCACAAGCAAAAGGGTTATAAAATGAAAAGTGAGTGGGAATGAAGGGAAGGGACGGAAGATATGTACCCTCGTAATGTTAATTGGGCGTGAAACGAGATTTGGAGTGAACATCCAAGACAACTGATGGATGTACCCAAGAGATGAGATGGAAATTAGCCCATATTATTTATTATTCACAGATCTTTTAGGATTCAGAAACTCGGATTTTAATTTTAGCAAATTAAATTAATAAGTTAAATAGGAGTTTTTATACACCTCAGCTCAGGTCCAGGTCAACATTTGTATTATTTAAAAAAAGGTTTTCTGAACAATTTCACATCATAAATTGGTTCAAATTTGTGGCATTACTAATAGGAAGTCTATATAATTGTAACTTTAAATTTTCCAAGTTTATCACAACTACTGTTACTGCTGTCCTGATGTTAGACTTTGCATGTTCAAAAATACAGAACCGCAAAAAAATTTCATCAATCATAATTTCTTGTCGAGAAGTTTGTACAAAGCGAAGAAAAATGTTTGCAATTTTAATTATACAACTTGTTTACTTAAGTTTTAATTTATGTTTTATATCCCACTCGATTTTTTTCACGACTCAAGTTTTTTCTGGAGAATTTTGGTTTTCATAACATCTTTAAATTGTTCTCTAATTACAAAATATCATTTAAGTTGCATAAGTTGCATTTTTTTGTTCTCAGCTAAACAGCGGCTATATATTCTCATAACTGTTTAACAAGTACCATCAACCTATCCTCATTACACATTTTTAGCACGCACTTAGCCCTGATTTGATTTCGCGTCCGTTTTTCGAAGAAGAGTCCTTAGTAAGTTTTTTTTTAAATTAAACAAAGTACAAAGTTAAGTAACAGGACGAAATTAAAAAAGTTGGATTTTTTCATTAGAGATGCTTACGATTTTTTTCAAGAGATTGAACATTGCTGCTAGATTCCAAGCCTACAAAAAATAAAAACAATTGTCTGCTCCCAAAATATACGTCTGATTGTGAGTTGTTTAGAGCGGAAGGGAAGAAGAAAGTTTACTTTCCATTAGCCATTCTTTTCCACGTCCGGTTTAGAAAAGACACATCAAATGTTGTACATACAGAGATTTTTGGATTAGCTTAAGAAATTTGTTTTCATTTTCCAAAATTTTGTCTTCGATTTGCCATAAAGACAATATAACCAGCAGAGTTGGAGTCGCTACAAAAGATAAGTTATTTAGTTGAAGCTTTAATATTTAGTTAAGAAGTTCGCTTTTACACGTTCCGTTCTGACGATGTTCCTCAGGTGTGGCGACTTGACCTTGTGATGGTGATTCTTTTCAAAGCAATCCCTCTGGAGAGCACGGATGGGGAAAGACTGGAGAAGGCTCCAGAGTGTCTTCATCCCGGCCTTTGTGTCAACCCGTACCATATAAATGTTTCCGTCCGAGAGTTGGATTTGTACTTGGCCAATTTCATCAACAGTCATGGTAAGGACTCTAATGGTAAGTAATCTTAAGACCCATATTTAGCATGTTATCAATTTTTAGTAAATTGGTAATCCTCTAAGAGAGACTATTTTGTTTCAACAATGTGCACCTAATTTAGTCCCCAATAGTAAACAATGGATACTATAGTCTAAATCTTGCAATACAGTATCTTAAAACTGACCCGGAAATTATTTGAACATGAATACAAGTAACATCTGAATATTTTTTTCTTTCGCCCATTTTTTTTTGGCAAGTACTTCATAACAATTCATGAATAAATCATTCCAAGTCCAACTCCGGTGTCTAAACAATTCTTTAGAAAGGAAGATAAGTATCTGAATCTTCCCCACATTTAACTCTGAGATTTCTTTTGTAAAGTTTCTTTCTTCTTTGAACTGTCACCACATAGAGGTTTTATACTGTGACTTCCGATTCCATTATTTTATTTTATCAAAGTACAAAAATCAACTATTATTTTTAAATCTTTTTTTTTTCATTTTTTATAAAAATCTTAAAAATCATTGTAAAAGAGGTAATTTACGGACTCCAGAATAAAAGTTCCTTCAAAGTTGTTGTTGAGGTTTCCGTTTTCATGAGCCTTTTAAAAGCTTTAGGTTAAGGAGGACGTGTAGATAATATATTTGTCACTTCCGGTAACTTTTTGTGACTTTTTTTCGTCCAGTCTCATCCAACCCCATTGGGAAATGGTCCAGAAGGGACAGGCGTTTTTTACCTTAGACCTCAACTCATTTTTTATTTATTCTATATTTTAAATTCAAAACTAATGAATTATTGTGTTTGTTTTCTCCCTTTTTCTTTGGCTTCCTTCCATAGACATGCTGAGTGGGATGTGTGACAATAATAATGAGAAGGAAGAAGAAAGGGCAGGATTAAAAGGTGAGTCCCTTTGTGATAACTTCATCTACTATTTTAGAATTTGAATAATTTTTCATGACTTAAGACATTAAGTAATGACTGGCCTTGAGATTATTAAGCTGTATAACCTTAAAAATATAATTAGTTTATCATTCAATTAGTTAATTCCCAAATAATTTGATAGATGTCTAACAATAAGTCCACCGTTAGTAAATTTGCCATTCACTAATCCCAAAACAAAAATAAATTAATAATACATGACCTCGCTCCAGCATAAATTTTACTTCCGATTTTATCAGTAAATTTACTCTATTCAAACATTGTGCTGGGTTGAAGGATCACACTAAAAGAAAAGATAGAAAGGATCCTTGAAACACAAATCTTTTGTCTTTTTCATCTTCCAGTCAGATTGAAAGATTTAGTGTGAAAACAAAGTAGCTGAGTCTTTGTATGATATTCTATGGATTTACACTGGCTCTCTTTCCTACTTCCGCTAATCAAGGACACGACGAGAACTTT
Source organism: Xenyllodes armatus (assembly GCA_034699765.1). NCBI lineage: Eukaryota > Metazoa > Arthropoda > Collembola > Poduromorpha > Odontellidae > Xenyllodes > Xenyllodes armatus. The sequence goes on from JAQIYE010000254.1 coordinate 4,861, forward strand.
ATTTCAGAATAGGACAAATTGAATCCTTTCTCAATCCACCCTGGATTTTCAACTTATATTGACGATTAGTTCTATAAGAAATTAAGAATGGGTGAGGATGAGACTCACGTTGTAAATGTACTAATTGATCAAATGAGAAAATGGAGAGGTTGTGTTGAGTTTATGCTTTCTTTCTTCTTCTTTGTGCATTATTCCGCTGGAGAAGGGTTGAGCTGCTTCTTTGTTAGCTCGTACTCTTTAGCTAATTGAATCAAGTTTGGAGAAAGAACTATAACGTCTTTCTAGCGTTTCAGTGTGTTTGGGTTCAAAAAGTCAGGATTGTTTGAATTGTTAGTTTATTAGTGCAGTATTTCTAAATTGTCATGTTGACTCATAGAATCCAGAAAGAGAATTATGATGGCTCTGTTTTTTAAATTAAATCTATCTCCTGACAATTAAGAATTTGACTAGTTTGATTAAATTATACGAGAAAAGCAAAATCAGAATTTTAATGAAACAGACAAATTTATATGGAATCTGGTTTAACTTTTACAATTCAAAGATCAGATAACTAAAAGTTTATTTATACAGATAAGTGTAGTTGTAAAATCAGCTAACAATTTGTTTTTGGAGCCCATAGCAATTACTTATTTTAAAGACAATTTGCTGACGAGGGGAACACTGGTTCTAATCCTTGTGGGTCTATTTACTACATTCTCAATTTTAGAATGGTATAGATTGGCCAAAGATAGTCTGTCAGGTCCGTGAAACTCATCGAAAAAGACGTAAATTGTCATCAGATATTTTGGATTGATAAAACAAAGTTTGAGTGTTGAAGGTGTGAGATAAAAATTGAGAAGACAAGGATGAGGTCAATGAGGCAAAGGAGACTTTCATCTGATCATATCCATCCAAAAGGTTAAGAAAGTGAGAAAGATAATACTAATAACCGTAATAATTTTGGCCAGAAGAAGCTAACGAAAATCCTCACAAGAAAAAATCGGAGAAAAAAAGAGGATTTTAGAATTGGTGGTGTTTGTGGGATGGGTGTGAGGATAGATTGGGATCTCCCTTACTTTATTGACCCGATGGACAACACCATCCCATCCACTAACTGTACAAATAATGTCTAGTAAGGGCTCCAGGGCGATTTTTGAGTCTCTCATGGGTATTCAAGCCCCGTTTGTCCCGTCTGTTAGAAGATAAGATGACCCGCACTTTGGAACATTATGAGGCTGATGTATTGGTTCGTAAATCTCACCCTCTTTTCCTCTCTAGAAGAGAACAAATCTTGGTTTTTAACAAAAGAAGAAAGACGGTCTTTTCTTGGTGAAAGAGCCTTTTTTGGGCTCCAGGATGATCTTGATCCATTTTAGAGGGAGGGTGACACGAAGAGGAAACGAGTTACTAAAATCATCGTTTTGTGAGATTCTCCCTGAAGTCTGTATTACTTCTGTAGATATAATATCAAAAATGCAGTCTCGTCCAGTATATGAAGTGATACAAAAACAACGAAAATGCACAAATTTTATCATTTTCTGGTCCAGGATCTCAATAAAACCCCTCCCTTTTAGGATTAGCATAAAATAAGTCCTTTAAACCCCAGTTGAGTTTAACACACTGTTTTCTAATCCTTGTAAAAGACTCAATGTCAGACCTGTTATGTGGTTAGACTGAATAAATGTAAGAATTTTACTCTAAAAGACAACAGAAGAACTACAAATACATAAAAAGAAGTGAAAGCCTTTTGTCGTTGTCCTTCCTTAATCGCTATAATGGGTCATAAGGATTTTTGGGTTTGAAGAGAAAGAACTTAAGTTTGTGGATTGGAGTAAACATTTTCTTTCATTTCTCTTAACACTGAGGATGAGGAGAAGGGGAACAAGACATAACGAGCTTTTCAATCTGGTTCTTCCATTTCCATGGCACTCTGACTCACTACACAGAAGAAGAAAGTAGGGGCTCAAAACTTAAGTAATGGGACAAACCCTAGTCAGCAAACCCCATTGGACACACACACCATCATCAAGTTAAGAAAGTGTTAAGTCCATCCATATACTTACCATTGAACTCACTCACAAAATTAGAGCCCTCATCATCCCTCCTTCCTTCCTCCTCACTTTCTCCTCCAGACAATGGGAAAGATCCAGAAGAAAGACAAAGTTTATGTACGGGGAATTATCCTCCACTAATGCAAATGAAAGGAATTTGCATAGAAAAGTCCTCCAAAGTAAAAACCCCTCCGACTTTTTTTTTGTCTCTTAAAGGTTGTCCAATGGGTAAGGGATGAAAAGCCGTTAAAGACTTCTACCAAGAAGAAGAAGAAGATCCATTGAGAAAATTTATATATCATTCATCGGATCTTGAGAGATTACTCCACCCTTTCTGATCACGTCCTTGCCTCCTCCTCCTCTACTTTCACCTCTAGTAATCAGTTTAAGGAGATAGAAAGTCAGTGTAAAGTCCATGAGAAGGACTACTATATATAGGCTCAGGGACTCTCAAATTATCTGAGTTCAATCAAGTCAAGAGGAAATCGGGATCCCGTTTGAAATTCTTTTTGATTTAAACCATGTGAATTGAGAAATTTGATTTTGACCGTCGTCTCTGTCGTCCTGTTCGTGTCCATATCCTCAGATATTTTTTTCTCTCTCCATTGGGGAGAGGGTTGGATGAGGAAAAATAACCCTTTCTCGGTTCAATTGAGCTTCTTTACATTGTTCCCATGTGATTGGAATATGTTTGGATTTAGGAAGTACACGGGCATATATACATTTTTCATTTTACGAGGGAAGTCTGTGAGGATAAGCCTTGTCAGTCAGTGTGACTCTGTTGCTATTAAATTGGTGGTCAGATTCAGTGAAGGATTTGATTCGAGACATTTTTTATATTTTCATCAAAAAGACCCAATGAATATATTTAAAAAATGGATTTTCTTGTGGGATCAAACATCTCATTTTCCTTAAAAGCTCATAAACAGGATATTGGTTTGGGTATCTCTCTCAAGGTTGTACAGACAAAGATGACTCAATCAGAAGGTCCAGAACCATTTTAACCCCACAATCTATCCTCTCTGTGTTACATTCCATTACATAAGCTTTGAAAAGAAAAAAGGAGGAACATAAACCAAAACAGAAGTCAAAAAACCAAATTCATGGACTGAATATTGAACTGTTCTCTATTACTTAGAGGGGAAAATCTTCTTCTTTTTTTGCCTCGTGGGGGTCCAAGGAAATATTGGAATATCTTCACTTTCTCCATTTAAGACCATTCTTTGACGTGTGTCTATTACATCATGCTTTTGAACTTATCGAAATCACAGGAGTATAAACTCACCAACTCAAAATCATATATAACTTGTAGAAATCTGTTCTATGTATTTCTGAGAGATCCTTTTCACTCTCTTTCTTTTTTAAGAGAATTTATATGTTTTCATGAGTGGACCTCAAGGGAGAGGGTGAAAATTTCATTCAGTCAGGGGAACCAGGATGGCCAAGGCAAGGTCTCTTTTTTTGATTTCATACTTCATGTAAGTACACACATGACCCAACCTTCTCCTTGTTCTTTCACTCTAGAGATCTTTCTCTTAAGGATGGGAAGTGGTCCATTTCAACATGAGAGAGAGAGAGACTTTTAGACTTTTCACCAGAAGAACATGATTTAGAGTTCAGATTCCGAGAGAGAGAGTCCTTTTCCTTCCTTTCTAGTATTCCAATCCCCTTTTCATTCAAGTCCACTTTGGATTTATAGGTTGGTTGGTTTGGTTTTTTGGTTTGTTTTTTTTTGAGGAGGAAGAAACTCATGTTCACCCCTGGTAGTGATGACACACCTCAACAAGTTCATGGATGAAGTGAGTCATATGAGGAAGATGATCCAAGAGTCTTTTTCTGGTAGTCTGGACCTAAGTCTTCACCTCCTTTCTTGTTCAACCTTTCGAACTTTCTCTATGCACATGAAAATGAAATGTTTAAACTTACCATTTGACCCTTTTCTGGTTTTTCTGTGTATGGGATAACTACGGAAAGTGTCCATATAGTTTTTTTTCTCTCCAGAGAGTAATTTTTATAAATGCTTTGTTTTGCCCGAAAGATTTTAAAATTCATTAAAATTATGTTTACAATGATGGTTGTAATATATAATTACGAATTGAACGAACTGTCATATTTTCTGGTTTTATGATTGGAAAACAATATGGAATTTGTAAATACCTCAAAGAACCTTTAAAAAAAAGTAATAAGGTTTTACAAGTTGATCGTAGGAATGGTCAATCAATTCTTATTTTCAGCAGTAGTAGTTGAACTGTCCAACAACCTCTCTGGGACTCAACTTTAGAAAAAGTATGAATGTGATGATACAGTATTATGAAATGAAGGGATCAAGTCTTAAGAAGTGGAGGAGGAGTGTGATAAAACCTCGAGTCATTTTCTAAGGTCCTTCTTCCAAGACATTACCACTCCTACTGTTATGTTATGATGATCATGGGGTTCTTGTCTGGACAGAGAATTGTCCAGGGAAGAATGAAGTCTTTCTCACTCTCTAATGAGACACCATAGAACAGAACCCATATTTCTCCTCTTCAAATTTGTATGCAAGTAGTTTGCAACTCATTAGTAATGAAATTTCCCGTATGCTTTCAACACAACCCTCATTCTACTATAAGGGAGAATTTTGGTTTAAGAAAGTTGAGTCTCTTCTTTCTTGTGGTCCTCTTGTTTTTTTCTCTTGAGGGTCCCATTGGGTCTCTTAAATATGAACCTCCAGAGGGACTCTATATGTTTCTCCATCCAATGACAACGACAACGACCCTGATCTTTGTCCCTGATATGGTGATTTCCAACAACTTGCATACATTTTCCTCTTCCTTCCTCTCTCCACAAAACTACTTGGTCTCAAATAGATCTCTTCCTTTTTGGGGAAAACTTACATTATGAAATTTAAGGGAGGACATATAGGACGAACGAGGAGAAAGTAGAGTATCTCTATAGGAACTTCCGTCTCGGTTGAGTAGGTTCCTTACTGCTTCTTCATCTGGAGAAGTCTCCAGTACTACTACAACTACTGTTTCAACCCTCAAGAAAAAAGATATTTATAATAGAGTGTAGATTGTTCTAGAGAAACCTTGTTCTTCTCCTTCTAATCCTTTGGGCACAATGTAGATTTGGATAAGAAAGAGTAAGGAAGAGGAAAAGAAGTTGGACATTTAGATCACAAGATCCATGAAAGAAATGATTTTGTTTTATGTTCTGTAGTAGTATGTATTACAGTACATGTGGTTCTGGAGATACTGGAGCCTTTGAATCACATTTGAGATAGGACGGAAGGATGCAGAGGCGTATAGGTTCTTTATTATTATTTCAAATGACATCTCAAAGCTCAACTAACTTGTATTAAAATAATATGAGGACTTGAAGGACATTTTGATTGAGATGAGAACTGGTTCTAGATTATTGACAAAAGATTTGAACTCACTGACCAGTTCAGTTATTGGATATTGAAGGGGTGTTGGAGTGAACTGTCGTTACTGTGGAGGGATCCTTACAGTAAAAACTTTTACTTCCTTTGAAGAATCAAAAACGAAGGAGCTACCAAAATTTTCAACCTCGAATAAATTTCATGTCTAATGATCCAGATGACCATAGGGTGACATGGGATAGTAGTCATGGGGTCAATATATTTTCATTGTAATGTTTCATTGTAACTGGAGTCAGAAGGAACATCTTCTCCCCTCGTTAGCCTCTTCTGAGGACTTGCCGCGCTTATGATGATAGAAAATTGTTTCAAAACTAATAAATTGTTTGAGAAAAGGAGGCTACTACTCCCAACGACCTCTCCTCCTCATAAAATCCTCAGGATGAGCAAATCATTTCTAGGAAACAAGTTGGGCTGAACTCAACTGTATTAATGGGGGGAAGGAGTCAGCTGACAGGAAGTTCCCATCCTGTGTCCTCCTCATCCCAAGGGTGAAAGTTTGGTCTTGTGGGACACAAGAGAAAACATTAGAATGGTTTCTAGCCTCATCCAACCAAAAAGATGAGCTTATATACTCTATTAAATGTTAAAAGACAAAAAAAGATACTTTGGGTCGAGTTTCTTGTGTTAGTTCTGGACATGAAGAAACCCATTTTCAAACGGCCTTATGATTACCTTCTTCCTCAATAACGAAGAATGAAATTGCAAGAGGAGGACACTTTGGGAAGTATGTAGTTTGTATGGGTTTTAGAAGAAGATCTCTGACATTTTCACCATTCCGGATCTGATGGGTTTTGGTTGGAGGACTAAAATGGAGGGGTGTCCTATCTCCCATCTGTGTCTCCTCTTAAAAGCTGGTTCATGAAATTTTGACCCTTTCGTTTAGACTCCAACAGTGGATACGATCCCGTACATTGACGTCAGATTTGGAGACTTCCGTGGTAGGTAAAATTATGAGATGATCAAGGAAGGGCAATACTAATTATTACGAGTCCAACGTTAAGCTACGCGCAAGTTATTATGACTCTGGTATTGTTTTGGCTTTTCATTTATTGAGCCTTTCGTCTAATTCTTTGGGACAACAGAGTTCATGATTACTTTAGGTTCTGGTATTTTGTTAAAAATTTTTCATACCTGATATACTCATGCTTTAGAAATAACACAAAAAGTTATTTACACCATTTTATGATTTCCAGGAGTGTACATCTCTTTGTATGTGATGATTTCAGGAATAATTTATAAACCGGAATGCTTTATACAAAAATTTTATACACTAACCGTTTAAATGGGTCATGTGATATGAAGTGTCCAGTTACGTGAGTCCTTACCACTGAGGTCTCATATACGGGCATCTTTGACTAGTATTAAGTTTATTATCCACCAAGAGACAAATGACCTTTTCCATTTTTGGGAATTGGTGTCAGTGGTCGGAGTAGAGTTTGAACTCTCTCAGGATGAAAACACAGAGTATAAAAGGGCTATCTGTATCGTTTCCCCCATCCAACTGCATATATGAACCCACTTATTGTACCTCCTTTGTTTCATATCTTGTCCCATATCTTTCCCTCCCTTGTCTCCTTGAATAAAACTCAAAAGAGAAAGTGGTGGGCCCCAAGGAGCCCAGATCAAGGGATGTTCATTCCGTTCGTTTAATAGGTCTCAAGGTTCGGTCCCTTCCTATTGCCCCTTCAACATACATACATGAAGACAATGGGGATTTATGTGAGGTCATGTCTAACACCACTTCCTTCTCCCTGGGGATGAAGGATGTCCTCCTTGACTTTATCCCTTCTCCTCCACATGGCCTCTTGGAAAAGGAGAATTTTTTGAGACCCTCATGTTCCATCCCCATCTTTCATCCCATCAACTTCACTCTGCTTTCTCCTATAACTTTCTCTAACATTGCGTGTGGGTTCAGGATGGATGAGTATAGGTGAATCCTGTCATTTCTAACCACCAGCCTGTTTTCTTAATTTCTTCCCTTGGAAAATGACCTTCACTCTTTGTGAGCTATTAAATCCATGGGTTTTCTTGATCACGCCCTGGTCATATTTTAATTGTAAAAACCTGTGTACTGTATCCTGTCTTGGAAATGAAGGTTTGTTTTACTATTGTAAAAGACTCAAAGTTACTAGTAATAATTTTTTCTATTTTTCTCAAATAGTTTGCCATTTTGAAAAGAAGGTTATGAAATACCTTGTAGACGAAATAGATAGGCTGACACATAGAAAAGGAATAAAAGGATGATGAAGGGCTCATACATAAGAGACAAAAAGTCTCAATGAAGAATAAAATGTGAGTTTGTTTGGTCGGATTGAGAATATGACCTTACAAAGCATACAATCAAGAGAGTCCCAAAGTGGTTCCAATAAATGGATCCATGAGGAATGGGGACTCCTTATTTTCTCCTCAGTCAGAAGATTCACAGTCCGCCTACAAACTTAAGTGAAGAGGGAGAGAGGAGGTGAGTATAGATGAGAAATCTATTTCAGCTTCTTTTTTGGATTTATTGATGATATTTAGTGAAGGAGAGAGAAAAAGAGAAAGTGGAGAAAGTCAAAGGATGAGGACTTTTACAAAAAAACAAGGAAGTTTTAGGTTCCGGATTGTGAGAGACAACAGAAAATGGGATCTGGGTTTTCAACACACATACAGAAATCCTACAACGAATCCTCCTAGTACATTCACAACGGGGTCTCAAAAACCTTGGTTGTAAATTATAGTTTGGTAGTGTGGGTTAAGAGAAAAAAAAGTCAACCTAAACGATTTGAGGGTTCTAAAGGTCTCCAAATCCTTCGACTTTAGTCCCATTTAAGCCATCCTCAATAATAATATACTTGTATGACGGAGGGGTCTCTGTACCCTTTCGACAGAAGGAAGTGCAGAAAATTCCAAAGTTGCTTAAAAGTACGGTTCAAAATGATGGGCAAAAACAATGAAACAAACTAAAATTTGAATGTTATTCACTTCAGATTTGGGACCACAACAAACCCTTTAAAATAACAAGGAAGAGTATTGTTTGGAGTTTTGAAAGATGTTTCACAAAAGTTTTGATTTAGTTACTAATGAGTCATGGAACATTTTCCATGTCTGTGGATTTCAAATCCCCTTTAGAAAATCTCGAGTCCGCTTGTCCCCGTTTAAGGTAGTGGTCGTATATCTTGAGAGAGTGAAATAATGGGAAACCTGCTTTCTCCAACGTAGTTTAGGCTGAAGATGGGACTCAACAAATGGGTCGAGAACTGAGGTTGAGTACAGTAGGACTTGTGTTTCTATGTATAGTATAGTATGGTTAGAAGAACCACAGGGACTTGTCATCAGTTTCACCACTAAAGTAGCCCATCCTCTTGTCACCACACTTTTATTTGGTGAAATCCAAAGGACTCTTTCACCCCGTGACTCCAGGAGTCAAAGATAAGGTGACAGAAGGGAAGTTGAAAGCGAGAGCTGGAGATGGGGGATGATCCCTTCCGATTCGAATGGGATGTTTCATGTATCCATTTCATGTCCATGTCTATAAGTCTGTTTGGGATTGTAGTCTTTGTCTTTCTGTGGAAGATTTGTCCTTAGTCGGCAATTTCGTCTATCCATCTTGGGAGCCTTACTGGATCTCTGATGGACCTTCTTTTGTTAGGACGGAGTCTTCGAACTTTGATAGAATAGACCTCCTTCACGTCTTTTTAATTCTTTTTTCCCACATATCAAGCTGACCCTGAAAATAAATTTCCTTTTGTTCTCATCTGTAAAAAAAGACGAATCGGAAATACAAAAAGCTAAAGAAAAATTGATTCTACTATCGATTAAGAACTCATTCATATTATTATAATTCCTTGAATTGTTTATTAATAAAATCAAACACTATATTATATATATTGTCTCATGTAGAAACTAAATCAGATCTTCCTTTCACCCTTCCATTTTTCAGTCACTCATTTCCACTTGAATGAGGATGTGAGGAAGGGTGGTTTTCTACAGGAGAGGTTCAGACATATCAATCTTTCTTTGCTCCTGAAAGGAAGGTAAGAACGTCAAGTCCTATTGTTTCTGGACCTGACAGAGGAACTGACTGGAAGTTTTTGTGGGTAGGTAGGTGTAAAACGATAGAAAAGTGAGTGAGTGACGGCTGAAATGAGCAGGCTGACAAGTTAGCCTACCTACTTTTTGTAGGAACACAATTGACAAGATTTGTACATCCATAGATTCGTCCATTGTTGTTTTCTCTACTCCTATTCGTGTTCATTAAAGGAA
>JAQIYE010000255.1:0-14555 GCA_034699765.1 Xenyllodes armatus
GGTTCCACGCAAACCCGAACCCGAACCCGAACCCGAGCCACAAGAACCCGGGTTCCAAAACCTGAAACCCGAACCCGAACCCGTTAGGTCGGGTCGGGTTCCACTGAAACCCGGAACCCGTGAATATAGACCGGGTCGGGTTCCTCTTAAACCCGAACCCGAACCTGACCCGAACCCGGAACCCGAACCCGAACCCGGAACCCGTGCCGAGCACTAATCTAGATTCAGATGAAGTAAGGGATGAGTGGGAAGAAAATGGACTAGGGCACATTAATCATCTGAATTTCCCTGTATGTTTGGACGATAAATCTGCATTTGTTAAAACGATGAGGTGAAACCCTGATAACTCTAGGGTTGTCGCGAACATTCGTAACTATTCGCTATACTTTGCGAATATTCGTTATTCGCAGTTTTTGACGAATATTCGTACGAATATGTTAAGCCTAAAAATTGACAATAAACCGGTAGAATATATGAGATTTTGAAAAAAAAAGTGTGTGAAAAGTAACAATCTGCGAGTAATTTGCAAAATTTTTCAAATTCACTACGAAATTTCGTAGTATTTTGCGAAATACCAATCAGGAATACAGGATGTTACATCTTTGCTTTAAGTTTTACATTACATCACTAGGAAAAATTGTCAGCTCATTCAAAAAGGCTCTTTTACGACCCACCAACTATTCGCTATTCGCTAAACCTGCGAATAGTGCCAATCGCGGCATCCCTAGATAACTCCTTCATTTGTTGTTCTGGTTCTGAGAAATACAACATCACTAATTTATATTTCGTAATACGAGATGAAAATGGAAGAAAACAATGGATAAGATCATCGAGTCAATTTATAGTTTTCAAACAAATGGGATGATGTGGTGTAGAAGTTGTGAGTTTCCAATTCGGAAGTTCTAGCTTATTACACAGTATCTTTCAGGATTCCAGTTTAAAAGCTTTCATGCCTTCTGTTATATGAATACTGGAAATTACAATATCCATCTTTGCTTGTTGTAGGAATGTTTGATGAGATTCTTATGTTTGTTACTGATTAATGTTAATACGTTTTAGTGCCATGGTCTGGGCCAAGCCAAGGTGAACCCTGAAAATCATGTTCCATTTTCCATTTTCATCAACACCCGTCGTCCCTTTCTCTTTCCTTCTAAAATGAGTCAGTTGAATTCTAGATGATGATGAACTTCATTTCACGTCATTTCATTTTTCATTCATTTATGGAATCTCAACATCCATTCATCCCGTAAGACATCTCTTTGGATTCAGTGGATGATGAGGATATAGAGATGATTTGTTCTATTTCTCCTGACATCCCTCATTTCATGGGCTTTTGATCTGTATAAGTCAGGGAGACGAGGACGACAGATGGTATCCCCTGACAGATTTCGAACAAATTTATAATTTCTTCGACACCTTTCAGTATTTTTTCTAGTCTGAACAGATGATTCTAAACGCTTTTTTTGGAAACTGTATTAATACTGAAACTGTAAGCTTCCATAACATTAGACTTTAACCGTGTCATATTAAGCTAATATGATTTAATGAAACGTTTAGTTATATTTATCCAAATAGATCGGTTTTATTGTGGAAAAGCTGTTAAGATTAACGACTAATCAGTCGTCGAGGATGATGAAATACGGCGATAAAGAATTTAGAGTCTTAGGAAGACGTAATTGAAAATATTTGTACATGAGTGGAATCCTCCTTGACGCCACTACTCTATTCATAGCATGTTTTGTTTCAAAATTATAAATATTGACTTTTTGAGAATTTTGTCGCCCTTTGGATACCTTCTGAAGAATACTGCTCATTCTTAATACTTTGCTCGTGTATTTTATCATCATTTCACTCATGCTTAAAAATTGTGTATAAAATTGTAAAAAGAAGCAAAAAACAAGAAGAGGCCAAATTACTTATGAATCACTCTAATTTCTTTTAGAGTGAAAGCTCTGGTATTTGGAGTGCTATATAGTTAAAACATGAATGCAAATTGTCTAGAAATGGAATCTATATATTTTGAAGGAATGGATAGAATAAGTAAAGACGTATACAGCAAAGCCTAAGCTTTTTAGAATTACGAATTCTAATATAATTAGGTTAGCATGGTCTAATGAGCCCTAAATATGATAGAATTCACATTTGAATTTTGACTATAAATAAGCTATAAATCTCTGCAGTTTCACTGTATATTTTATTTATGGTGACTCTGTTGCAGTATTGCCGCACTTACAGCTTCAAATATAATCGATTTGTCAGCTTAGCACCATTAATTCCTATTAGACAGGATTTCGAGAAAGTATGTTCCGGACCTCAAATGAGACGAACTTTTAAAAGGTTATATTTTATTACAAGCTTAATGTAATTTGTAATTGTTATTGATTTCCAAATTCAAAAATTAGAAACTGTGAAAACAATGGGAAATGGGAGAAAGTACAAGTCGAAAAACTTGAGAGCCGACATTTCAAGATTAGACTTTATAGAAGCTCAATCCTTAATCATCAACTTCAAACGGCACAATGTCGTAGCTTCGCAGCGTAACAGTGGCTTTAAGCTTAATTCTGCTGTAGAGTGGAAGTGGGCCACGCGACATCCTCGACACTGATTCCTGAAGACGGTTTCAGAGTCGGAGGCTGAAGCTTCATTCATACATCAGCAGTGTACTTCTTCCTTGGCTCATGTTCTCCTCGAGCTTTCTGACTATAGTTTCGGGTATGTGGTGCTGGTAGAGGTACTGGATTAAGTTGAAGAGAAGAGAAAAGTTTGAGTTGGATTGTTCTAATAAATTCAATCGAAGGATTATCTATCATTCTTGATCCAAATACCAACTGAAAGCATTTGGTTCTCCTTGACACTTTTTTTTTTAAATTTTTGGATAGGATTAGAAGGTTAGGTTAGATTAAGCGTAAACCGAGAGTTTGGGAAGATACTGCTGAGTTAAGTGCTTTCACTCTCAATCAGTTCCTGTTGGATTCTTTTAGAAACTCATTGCGTTGCGGAAGTCTTTCTTAGAGAGATCTGATTCTTTTGGCCTTCTTGATAACAAACTAAGGCAGGTGAGGCTTTTGGGTCCTCTCGGTTTTTAATGGAAGAAGGAAGGACAGGCTCAAAAAGTATAGTAGGACCATCATGGAGAAAATAGAAATCAGTGAATCGTATATACTTTTGATCAAAAATACAGTGAAAGTCAAATGCAATTTGATGCAAAAAGCCCTTAGGTTTTTTATTCTATTTGAAGAAGACTTTGATATCTTTGATCGGATTTGAATTTTAGAGATAGAAATAAATGACTGCATAGGATAAACTTAAAGAGTTTGCTTTTAAATTTGGTATGTAATATTTAACTATGGACTTTAAACCCAAGGAAGAAAACAACAGTTAGGACAATATGATTACATTTTTGAGAGCATAGTACATTTTGGCCCAAGGTCAAGGTCGTGAGCTCAAGTAACTTTTATAGTATGTGATCATGATCCATCAACTAGCTTTCTTCAGTACCAACATGAACGATGTATGAGTATGAAATATTTACATCCGTATCCCGAGGAGGTGAAAACAGATTTTCTTCTCCAGTGCACCTTTCCTCTATCCTATCATCCCGATATAATTCTGCGGCTCCCTTTGATCTGGCCAGAAGAGAGATCCATGCTGTTTTTGTTTCTTCTCGAGTTCCTGGTTCCATGATGGAGTTGATGGACCATTCCAGGCTGTGACCTACACACGCAATGTAGTCATGTGAAAAATTCTACCTTCTGTCCCATTTCTGATTCGGAGGATCCTGGAAAACGAACTTTCACTTCCCTAAACTATGTGTCCTTCATGGCCACGACTCATCATCAAAAGGATTTCCGGATGATATATTTTAGGTATTCTGTAATAAAAGATTGGAATTGACCTTAATACAGTTCATGTTCTTTTTTTCTGGTACAATAGTTTTAGAGTAAATATAACCGTTTGAGGGGGTGTAGTGAAGGTAGACTGGATGTTTGAGCTACATTCAGTCCCTTTTCTTTGTATGTGAAAATTGCTGACAGTTAAATAAATCTGAATCTGAATCTGAAAATCCACCAATTTTGGATTTTGGAATGTTTGAGAAGAATGGATCATCGAGAGAGAGACCCTGGAGCGGAATTATTTTCTGCACCGGAAGAATTCCTGAACTGGGCTCTCGCAATTTTGATTTGATCCAATGTACCAAAATAGGCTCATACTCTTCTGACTCTCATTCATGACTATGAGTTGATGTGCATTGAAGGGGCCTTTGGGCCACCCTTTCTCCTCTCAATCATTTTTGAGGTCATCAGAGGAGGAGATCGTGCTAATGAAAGTAGGAACTCACTAAATACTAAAATTATCCTGTCCGTACTAATTCCCACAACAAGAACTTTTTGTAGTTTAATGGAGTACAAAGTGAATTGATGGAGCTTGTCCTTCACAGATTGATGAGTATCTGTAGACAGAGCAGTACAACCAAGTTTTTGGATTTTCTCGTACTTTGTGGATTTTCATCCGTTGGAATTGGAATCCTATTAGGATGAAGCGATGAAAGTCGGATCATCTCAATAATAGGCATGTTTAGTGAGGTTGTTGGAACAAGGGTATCTGTCAAAACCAAAATCCCTTTCTCTGTAGAAATGATTTCAAACTATATGTATTGTAAATGCAAAACTAATGAACCTTTTGTAAATTGAAAATAAAAGGAGTAGGAGTGTAGTAGTAAGAGTACGCCGTTGTTTATGTTATGACTTGAGGATTTTGACAGGAAATTGGTTTATTTCCTATCACTCTTGATTCTAGTAGTTTCGCCTAATGTTAAATGTTCCAGTGCCTAATCCTAACACTTTTAAGGATGTGCCATCAAGAGGGTGAAATGCATTTTTAGGGAGACCTTGCAATTGTTTTGGGTCGTAACGAATGTTGAATGTATACGATTCGATTTAATAAGAAGGACCCACGTATCCTTGATCATTCAAGCAAGGGTATTTAACCTTGAGATTTTACCTTGGGTTAGAGTCCTAATAGAATTCCAAGGTCAATTCGTGTGTTTTCAGGTTATGATGAGCTAGTTGTAAAAATTTTTAAGTAAAGCGTTTTCACTGCGTACATACACTGTAATTAATGTGCTGAGTTCTGCTTCGAGCTCAGAGTTTATTATTCTTGAAATATGATGCTGAAATAAATATTTTAGCTTGATTAACCTTTTGCATATTTATTTGGTTGCAGATAGTCGAGTTCATTTTGACGAATTGGCTGTTGTTAATCCGGATGAAGAACGTCATCCCATTGTTGTGAGTTCCGTGTTTGACGAGAGAAACACCACGATCGGAGCTTACCTTGGATTCCTTCAGCAGGCCCATACTTATGAGATCCGTTTTGAAATTGCAATGGAGAATCTGAGAGGCTACATTGAATCCAAAGGGGAAAGAATCCTCGTGACAAAGGAACCAATGACGAGTCAAGTTAAGGGTCTAAATTGGATTGAAGACCCTCCCGGTCTGGAGGTCATTATGGAAGTTCAAATATGTGGCTCTATTAATTTTGAAGACAAATTTACATTTCGAAGTGAGCTTCAACCAACTCGACTGATTAATATCAAGTTATATGCACAAGTTTTGGGTAAGTTGTTCTGTCGCATTTTGTTTTTCAAAATGATTGCTAATCAAATACCAGAGACTTTACTCTCTATCTGTAATTTGAGGAATAGCTAGGGATAAAACCAGTAGGGATAACAAAACCATACAGTGTTATCATAAAAATATATAGCTAAACAATTTACTTACTTTTTGAGTAAACAAGACTTAAAACTTGGGTTAAGTCCAACTAAAAGACATTTATATATTCGTATTTTGCACTTTTTACTTTTAGAACTTAAATCTTAGAATATTTCGTCGAACACGCATTCGGTCATTCTTTGGTTGTTTTTCGTACAGCCGTTTTTTTTAAAAGAAGTTTTGCTTAGAGTTTTGTATGCGTGGCTTATCTTTAGTCTGGACTATTCAAATTAGTTTTGAAGAGTTTGCTTTTTAAATCAAATCCTTTCAAACTTCTTACGAAAAATTTTTTTAGTCTCCAAAGTTTGAGGGATTAGAGGGATTCGCTATTCCCTATGTTCGACTGGTGAACAAAATGCCTACAAGATAAATGGGTGCTTTGTTCGTACCTGGATGTCAAAAATATTGTAGACCCACATCATTAAACATAGCACAACCATAAAAGTTCTGTTTGTTGCTAGTCTATTTGTCATCAGGATGTTTTTGGCCATTTTCGGTTTATGTAAAATTTCATACTATTACTTTCACAATTACGAGCCCAGGCCTCGTCAAGACACGTACTCTATTCCATGAAAATCTCATTTATTCTCTCAAACTTAGTAGTTAAATTTATTAATTTTATGTAGCTTAAAATCATGCAATGAGTAAACTCTGCTCTGTGAATGTCTTGCAATTCAATTGTGACTCGAGGAGGAATATTTTCGGAGTTTCAATAGCGAAGTGTATGTGTTGAAAATGTGCGCATAATACGTAACTACGTATCATGCGTTACTCGTTAATACGTTATTTATAATATTTTTCACAAGAACTTGTAAAAATTCATAAGATTCCACAGTACATATGTTTAGGAATAAACGGGCTCAGTATTCAATTCAGTAGTTTTTTATTAATCTGTGACAATCGTATATAACATGACAATCACGTTCTTTTCAATACAAGGTCACAAACGAAGATATAAATAAAAATTGCTAAACTACATAAAATATTCCAATAAAAATCTGCAGGTTGGTTAATATATACATAAAAAACAACCAGTAAACAAGTAAATGTGATCGAAGTATCGAAGAATATTATTTGCAGATGAAAATACTAGATGAGAATAAATGATTAGTGAATGATTCTTTGAGACGATGATAAAAAGTTGTCGCTCAGTGTGGCTCAGTGTTTCATCATGTTCTAATTTGAGCACAAATCTTTCAATTTTCTTCTTGTACTTGAAATTACTTTGCAATTTCATTATGACAAGGAAAATGAAGTTTACGTAAATATAGCATAAATTTGTGGTTGAGTTGAAAACCCCCCATAGGACGTATCACAATAGGATAGAAACGAAGTCCTCTCTGAATCAACATCATCTCCATTGTTTGTTTGTCAACATTTTATTATTTGGGTAGGATCCCTCCCTAGTGTCATTTCCAGGTCCGCTGTCCAGGTCAGGTCCTTCTTGGCCTTCTATTTTCACCCATTCCCTTTGGCAAAATATTTTAAGAAGGAACTTGCTCTTCTTTTGTGAATTCAGCATCTCCTCATATTTCAAACTCAAGGTTGAGCTGAACATGGTTTCTCTAAGATTCCTTGAAATAACTCTGTTTACATTTGCAATGAATTCTATTCCATCTTAAATACTGATGATGAATTCATTGGGTCAAGGTTCCCTGTCCCCTTCCTCTTGAGTTTCTCCAAGAAATGACTATAATTGAAATTCTGGTTGTTCTTGAAAACTCATTTGAAATTTTGAAATGCTCTTCTTATGAAATCAATCCCAAAGAAAGTGAGTCCACTCTTGTTATGAAAAAACCGTTGAGTGCAAACGTACGAAATCTTGTGCAATATCAATTGGTGGTTTGATCATGTTTACAATTCAAATATGAAATGTTTAAATTCAACTGGTGGATTATTTGTGGTGGGTAAATAAACTTTTTATCAAATTCGCAAAGTTAAATTCAATAAATTAAATTCAGCAACCTTGGGTAAAAGCAGTTTCTTCTTAGCACTTGCTGTGACTTGCTCATAAAGATTTGCAAAATATTGGAAGCTCGGACCTCGGACAGAGGGAAAAACTCATACGATATTCGAATAATCAGTCTAAAAACATTCTTATAGAACATTCGGAAATACTGATACAGTTAAATTGGTTAGACCTTGACCGTCTTTTTTCAATTCAATTCAATCGTTTTTTATTCAAATGTGACAATCGTATGTAACATGAGTTTCACGTTTTTATGTGTTGTACACGCCACTTTTCGTCCATACAGTGGCATGGTGTAATAAAAACACTGAAAATTTAATTTAGCTAAGTAAAAACAAACAACCACGTTTTTACTTAATTAAAAATTTTCATGAGGATTTGTAAAAGAATACTTTCTATGCAAGAGGACTGATGCCTCACCTGTTCTTGGGTTGCGTTGAAATTAGTGAGTGTGGGTGAGCATTAAGTAATCAAATAACAAATACTGGTTCAAGTGTAACCAAATTGATGTGTCATGTCATGCCAAAAATCCGTTTTTAATGGAATATACTTATGGTTAGGTAAGAGTTGGCTTCAGTTGTCTATTTTGAGACAAAACAAATTCAATATAAACTAAAAAAATCATCGTAGTTGCATAAAGATGAGCACATTTTCACGGTTACGGTTCAGAACAATGGGATATCATATATTCTGAATGCTACTAAAGGGCAAAGGCATTTAAAGAATGAAAGCTCTTGACATTTGCTGTTTCTTGGCCTCTGTTGCTTTGCTTAGCTCAATTCATTGCTCTATTACATTTAAACTTCATACAGAGCTGATCAAAAATGTAGTCATTATACTTCCTGCTGAGCTACTGTAATTCCATTGTTTGACACAAAAGGCTGACTACCAGGTTTTAAACTCTCTTGATTTAGCAATTATACTTTGAGAGTTCCTTGGAATAAAATTCAAAAAGGATTATTAGTTGGGTTCTATAATAAAGTTTGAAATATTGAATTTAAAAGATTAGGGTTGAAGTGTCGATTAATTCAGGCTTCAAGTCCTGGTTCGTCCCCGGGATTAACTTTGACGGCATGTCACAGAAATACAATTTAATTTCAGTCAATTTTTGTGGGTTTTGTTGAAATGGACGAAATTATTAGCATCCAATGGTTTATTAGTTTTAACTATATTATTAGCTCAGGGGATGATGTAGGCGCCTTTGATACCTGCGGGACTGTTTCAATTTTCAGTGAAAAAAAATCACAGGAATAATTTTTGATGACCTTTGTTTAAAGAAAATAATTTTATTTTATTAGAGTTAAGTTGATCAACTTGGCAAATAAAAGAATGAGATTCGGGCCACTACATACTTTCCCCTGCCAAGTAGTAAAAAGCTTTTAGTTTCTTTGTTTCCAATTTCCAAATTTATTTTATATTAATTTGCTTAATTATATAGTCTAGACCTGATAACAAAGTAATTTGAAACTGAATGAGCACACCATTTATAAAACGTATTTATTAGAATAGTCATAACTTCTGTGTTGGTACTGATAGGCTATGAGAATGTCTCTATGTGGTTGTATGTCCATTAATACCTTTCACTCACGTTTAAAATTTCATATTTCAAAGCTATTTCTGAGTAAAATATGAAAAGAACGTTGACAAATTAATTATAAAAGATGATTAACTATGGGGTTCATGATGAATGAATTTGACTTTTAGACATTTGTGGTCACGACGATCATGAATGGAACTTATTTCTAAATCTTTGTATCAAGGTGAGCGCGATACACATTTCAGTTATTCTTGATTTTACCTTGTCACTTTTGGTTCAAATGTGACTTTTTAGAATACCACCCAAGATTTTTTCCCTTGAAATTGCCTTCAATAGGTCAATTTCTAAGTATTTGGTTAAGATATTCCAATTCCATTTCCCAAAGGGGCTCAGTAACTCCAATTCATAATGGAACCCCGTTGGGCTTTGATTGAATTTCATTGAATTTGTGAAAATTCAGTTTGTATTAGGAGAACAAGGACTTTCTTTGACAATTTCTTTCTTTTTTTAAAATTTTCATTCTAGGGAAAGGGATGGGGACTCCAAGCTTAAAAGATGGGATAAAATGCGTAGGAACGCCCGACTCTGTCTCTGATGTTTCAATGATGGATGATGAATCTGAAGGACCTGAGTAAATCAATACTTGAGTGAAAAAGGGAGAAGGAAAAAAACTGGGAGAGGACCAAGGACCAACTCTACCACTTTACTAAACTTAAGTTCAATCAACAGAAGCCTGAACTTTTCCTTGAGGTTTTTCCGGTTCTTTTCTATTGTTTATTTGTTTCAGGTAAATGTAGGGAAACATGTGGAAAACTTATCTAGACTAATTTCATATAATGTATTATTCTGGATCCAAGGGCATCAAAACTTTTGATCTAGAGAGAAAACTCCTCAAGAGGTAAATGGTTATAAAATGTAGATGAAGGAAAAGTTAGGAAACCAATTTCAACAAGGTATTTCTCTAATGTATTTTTGGGATAGCAAAATAAAAGCAGAGGTCAATATATTTGAAAGTTTGAGCAAGTTTATTTAAGGGGTTTTCCCTTTCAGGTTTCTGTTTCTTGTAGTTTACTAGAGTGCAGTTTTCTAATATTCCTTATTTGTAAAAAATAATATTCCAAGTCATATCATGTCATTCCACGAGACACAAAATCCCACCCTAAGCTCCTACAGTTTAGTGTTTTAATGCTGTTTAGTGAAAATTATAGTTTTGGGAAATTACAAGCCATTCATTCGTAGGGAGAGTGCAGAAATTTAAATTTTTTAAATTTTCAATCACTTACTCAAATAAAATATGAAACGTGACGACTAACTCTTGAAAATTTGAATCATTTAGCAATATCGTGCTGCCAAATTTTGCCAAAGTCAGCTAACTGTATTACTGAACAATTTAGATGATCGTCTCTGATATGCAGTTATTTTCTTTAGAACATTTACAGTTTGGTCAAGAATTCGAAAGCAATAATGTTCATCATCATATAATACTGTGCTTTTAATCGCTAATAATAGGATTCTTTAAAGTAAGTTTAGTGTGATCATTGACAGCATTTTGATTCGAGTGCATCTAAGGGACATATGATTTTAAAGTGACAAACTTTTTAAAAATCCTTTTAGTGACCGTGTGTTTTCCTAATGAGGTTGTATAGTTTAATATTTGGTGACATGCATTTTGATTTTCTTTCATTTGTGCGTTTAGAAAGTTCTTTCTGATTATGTGATGATTTTTACAGGAATTTAGAATTTAATGTACACTTACATTTTGTATTTGATATTCAGAAATTATGAGAATAGTTGGTGCTATGCTGGATGTTTAGATTAGATAGTATAAGTATAGTAAAATAGAAAGTAACAAGGTATATGTGAACAAACATTGATGGCTTCTGGAAATAAACGATTTCTATGAAATGTGAAATGTTCTGGGGATAAATGATAATAAACTGTCAAATTATATAATATTCTACTATTTTGTTTATTTTGATAATCGTTTTCTTTCTGGAAGAAGGAATTTTAATTGCAACTCTTCGCTCTACACTCTACCACTCAATGATCCATTACTGTTGGTGTGTTTTTCGTTCCCACAACCATTGTCGTGGTCATTCACATGCCTCCTTGATGCGAATGCGATTATAATTATAAGGTCCAACATTGAATGATGTTATCACATTTTGAGAGAG
Organism: Xenyllodes armatus; assembly: GCA_034699765.1. Lineage (NCBI taxonomy): Eukaryota > Metazoa > Arthropoda > Collembola > Poduromorpha > Odontellidae > Xenyllodes > Xenyllodes armatus. Next base: position 11,452 of record JAQIYE010000255.1, read on the forward strand.
AAACTGGACAGGAGAAGCCATTCCCTAAATGAACAAAATCGACTTTATGCTTTCACCAATTCTCGTAAACCTATTTTCTGGCTCAACCATTACTTTTTCCAGTAATTAATGTGGACAGGGGCGTGGCCATATCAAGGTGGGTTCGATACAGGTCACTTTTGGTTTCACCTAACCTTCAAATATCTCAGAAACAAGAAAACTAGTTCTTCAACAAATACGTCAACCAGAAGACTTGTGAGAATCAGTATAAGAACTTGACCCAGCCAGTTCATAATTACATTAATCTCACAGGTAAAAAGTACCACCAACACATCCTAAATACATTTATTGAGTTCGAAGAAGGAATCAAGTGAAGCCCCTGTCGGTCCTCCTAACCGTCAGAGGTTATCAGGTAATTCTATCACTTTGAGATCCGTCTCCTCAACCCCGAGGAATTAGGTAAAAGTACACGCACACACCAAGAAAATAGGAAGCTCCTTGACGCGTTGTTATAATAACATTTTTTTGGCTCTGACCTGGTTCTTCACCATGAGTCTCCAAAAAATAAACATTTGTCTCACTTTCTCCTGGACTTTCACTTCAAGCCCTCTCAAGTCAGCCTCATCCATGGAATTCTCTTTACCTTTCGGGTTCAAATTCAGTGAGGATTAAGGATTTCTTGGCTAAAATTATTGATATGTCTAGGAATTTGTGTCTCAAGAAAGTCAGAGTATCTCCACTCGACATATCATATTTCCCCACTTTTTTGTTCGAGTAGTTTAATAATGCTGATGATAAATGACCCACTGTAAATTCTGATTTCACAAGAACATTCTATTTTGAGACTACTTATTTCCAAGAATTTTTTCAACTCATTATTAAGGTGCGAAAGCAGCTTTATACAAAAGTTCACCCACAGTGGACTCACCATGTATTTGGCATGGGAAGATTCTTCAATTCTGTCTGTCCGTCGTCCGTCTGTCTATCCAGTCAATAACTCAAAAAGTATTTCGAGTTTCGATTTGGGATTTTCAGGACCTGGTCTTTAGGTTAAAAGGAAGGTCAAGTTCGAAAATGAGCTTTGTACATGACCTTTGACCTCACTTTCTTTAGTTCGAACTTTCACTCCCATGTTAAGTAATGGGAAGATGGGACTTAGACAATTTTTCACTTTTCATCATCACCCATATGATGCCCTATAACCTATACATATTTGAAATCCTTATGATTAGGAGATTTTGAAAATGAACAATTAAAGTTCAAAATTTCATGAAAAATCCAAAATTTTATGAAAAATTCAAAATTTTATGAAATTTCCAAAATTTTATGACAAATCCAAAATTTCATGAAAAATCCAAAATTTTATGAAATTTTCCAAATTAAATTTCCAAAATTTCCAAAATGTTATGAGATTTTCAAAATGTTATGAGATTTTCAAAATGTTATGAGATTTTCAAAATGTTATGAGATTTTCAAAATGTTATGAGATTTTCAAAATTTTATGCAATTTTCAAAATTTTATGCAGTTTTCAAAATTTTATGAAATTTCCAAAATTTTATGAAAAATCCAAAATTTTTTGAAATTTTCAAACCTCGCAGCCTTGGTCTACACAGCCTACACGGCCTTTCGCACCTTTACCACACCCGGGGTTTACACCGGTTTATTGAGGTTAAGAGTCTGTCCCGAGAAAGTACAAAACGTTCTCAGGTTTATTTGGTTGGACACTTCCTGGTCTCCTGGAAATGGTTATTTAATAACATCTAGTTCTCTTCTCAAGAATCTTTTTCAAGTTTCTTTTTTAATCAAAGTCCAAGTGAATCGCAAAAATACTTACAAGTTAACAAAAGACTGTATAAAACTCAAGGATTTTGATATTTGAGTAGATTTGAATTAAATTCCCAACTCTCAAGTGTGGCTCCACTCAAAAGTAATTGGATGATCTACATTCTACATACTTTACTTGGAAATACTTTTCTAAGTTGCTTAGCAAAAATATAAATTAATTCAAGGAAATGAATGCACAATGGACAATGGTGAGGTGTTGGTCAGTTGTTCTGAGATTGTCTCCTCGAGAGATGATTGATTTCCACCTTGCCTTTGTAACGAAATGCAATAACATTTCCAAAACAATACGCTAAAGGACATTTATATTTAAATTTCCCTAAACAACAGACAATCTCGCAGTGCGAATTTTGAAGGAAATTTCCTAGGGTTGACGATTCCTCATAAAAACCCTTTCATCTGAATCAGTAAACATTAAATTGAATTGTCTTTTGGTTATTGTTGTGTGTGTGATGTATTGATCAAGCTTCAGTGACAGATAAGGTCAACACTTATGTAAAATCTCAGGGGATTCCTGCTATTCTATTCCTATCAACCGAACCTTAAGGGTATGAAAATGATGAAGGGTCCTTGAATATATTCCATTCAAGTGGACATCATTATGCTAAATTTCGACTATTTACACTACTCACAACCCTATTGATTCAAAGAACGTAAAAAAGAAAGCATTTGCTGACGCCATGATTAAAATTAAATGATTATGCTTTGACATTCCTCCAATCGCAATTACTGGATTCATAAAGAGTAAAGCTATATCCACTTACGTGACCTCAAGGTATTTAAGTGGTTTTGTTTATTTATTTCATAGGAGCGACAGGCTGAACTGGATTGATTATTAAGTAGCGGAACGTAGTGGAGATACTTATAGGTTTCACGATGTCTGTGTGTGTGTGTGTCTGTCTGTCCGCGCGATAACTTTCGAACGAAATGCGATAGGAGGTTGAAATTTGGTATACGTCACCCCTTGAGGGATGAGGAGGAAGCCTATTGAAAATGAGCCATGTCCGTGTCCTTTGACCTAGGGCTACAATGGTAACCCCCCGGGGTACCCCAGATGACCCATGTCGATATTGGTGTCAATCGACGGGGGTTGGAAAGGAGATCATAATTTAGTATGGCGACCCCGACAAAAGGTCAAATTTTTGAAATTTTTGAATTTGATGATGTTCTACGCCATTTAAAGGCTGTTTACTGCTGTTTAACCACTGTTTGATGCTGTTTACTGCTGTTTAAGGCTGTTTGATGCTGTTTACTTCTGTTTAACCGCTGTTTACTATATTTC
>JAQIYE010000256.1:0-14550 GCA_034699765.1 Xenyllodes armatus
AGGAACCGGAGAGGGTGCAAAGGAACCAGGGAACCGGAGGCCTCCTAAAGGAACCAGGGAACCGGGAACCAGGAACCGGTTCCTTTTCAAGGGAACCGGGAACCGGTTGCCGAAACCGGCCAAAAGGAACCGGTTCCTCCCATCTATGGTTTGGTGGTACTTAACAATAACAACGATCTCAGGATCTGCATCGAATTTTTGCAAGCAATAATGTTGACTTAAGCAGAAAACCTTTCCATATTGCCCCAAAATATCTCAAATGTACTTGCTTTACTTCGAGTTGCCTTAAATGCATAAAACGGACAGAAGTTTTTAGAATATTTAGCCGGTAAGATCGGACAATATAATTTTAGAACGGTTAGATTGCTTAGAGGGCATAGAGACATTTATGCGGATTTAGTAGTGTATGTAGCATCTATCGTCTATAGTACCGTATTAGGGAGGGGTGTCAGGATTAGAAGTGAAACAATACATAGTACTCATTTATCTACATGAAACTAATTTTTTCAGCTCAAGTTTAAGGAAGAGTTTTTCATTTCTACAGTCACTAAAATTCAGTTTGGAATGTTTACTATAATTTTGTATGCTCACTCACATCATTAATTTCTGAAACCCGTCTTATAAATTTGTCTCTCGCATCTGTTATATTTCCTTTTTTATAGCTCCATTGAATTTCCTCCTCTTCTTTCTCCAAGGCTTGAAATACCTGCAACATAAAAAATCTATTAGAACAGTTACACGAGTCATTAATCTTCATGGGTGAAAACTACATCAAGTTAAGTGGGTAACTAAAATTTGTTTTTAAAGCTAACTCTCTATCTAGACTAACTTTAATTTGCCATAGGGGATGTACAATCAAATTTGTGATGAAAGACCATGCCAAATTGAAAATGATTTGTATGGAACTTTGTACAGATTATTTTAGGTGCGTAATAAGGCAAGTATCATTTTTAGACATGTCCAATGTAAAAATAAGAAATTTCATTATGGTGAAAGCTGTGAAAGTACAAACAAGTACTTTCTCTCTCACTCTCTCTTCATCATTCTAATAAACTGGTTTCCCTCAATCACATCCTCTTTGGGTATTTCCTGTGTTTCATCATAGGAAATTCTGAGTCTTCTTTTGTCGCGTCTTGCCCTGTTTCATTACAGATTTGTCTGTGTGTCATGTCATATCAGTGTCTGTCGCTTCCTGTTGAAATGGAACTCTTCTGTTCTTTTACTAACACCAAAACCAAGCAGTGCAACACTAAAGTTAAAGATGTTTAATGTGCCAAGAAGAGGATACGAAGAAGGATCTGTCCGTCAGTGCCGTATATTCTGTTTGCTCAATATTGCATCTAATCATGGATAACTCAACATTACCTTCGTCATGGTTCAAATTAAGCAAAATTTCAAACATATGCTTCAAAGTAAAAGAATAAAAAAATGGCTTGTTTAAAAAATGCCCAAATAAAATGACATTAAGAAAATGAACATACGGTAGATTCATACAAAAGTTTCATATTGGAAATTGATTCCTATACTTGCATTGGAATTTATTTTCTTTCGAATAGCTTTTCATTTAACCTTAGTTTACAAACGAGGCAAACTAAACCATAATACGACCACAGCATAACTATCTACATTTAAATGAGGATACCTTTGGCATTAAAGTATCTGTCAACTCCTAGAAACAAAGTTTGTGGGTTGAATAGACTTTAAGTATTTCCGTTTTAGAGGTGGTTAAATAATTTTAGAGTTTAGGTTGAAGATAAATGAATAGATAGAGGTCTATTCTATGAGGAGACATGAAACTGACTTCAGAGTTTGAGAATTGAGATCCCTCAAGACTAAAAATAACTTTACCTTTAGAGCCTTCAAACCCACAAAATATACACTCATCTCATCTTCACCTCAAGGAATCCCAACAACAATCCCAAGCCGAGTGTCTCATAGAAAGAATTCAAAATGTTATATAAAACCATAGGGTTATGGATCCTATCAGCATGATTGCACTCATTTCATGAGCTCATTTCATTTTGTAAAGATTTGAAAAAGAAATATTATTTTCATTTTGTCATCAAACTTACTAAACATTCAGGAGTTCCCGTTATGTATTTTAGAGAATTGTCGAGGGAAAAGACATGAAAGAGCCCGAGAATGGAGTCCATTATATATACCACACATACAATTGAACTTTCCAGAGAATTTAAGAATTTCAAAGCAATCTTGAAAATCAATTTTTTGATATCTTATACAAATGAACATTTGAAATGACAATTAAGACAAAGTTGACTGACTTTTAATTTAGCTTCTTCTGGTGTGTTCCTCAACTTGTCCTTGAATCTCTTCCCTACGCGTAAACTTTGCGGTCCATTAAGGAAACCCTACTCAGAATTCATTCAATCAAGTACTCAAGGCAAGGATCATTTGAGTCATCCTTGATTAAATGCATTCTACTCCTAGTGAAAGAATTCACTAACACCTGTGAGCACAAGAAAAGGTGCTACTACAGCATTAGTCGCATCTTCAATTTCAATCCAAACAAAGAAAGGGTATTTTCCATTTGAACGGATTTGGATGATGATGAGATGGGATAAATAAAGTCAGCCAAGTCTAAAATTACAATCCGGGTTTTTTTTGCGTTTGTGTTGTGGTGAGGAGTTCTCAGTTTCTGCACTTAAATCTAGCCAAAGTATAAACATTTGGAGTTTAGCCCAAATAAAATCTGTCATCATCACAAAGTAATTTACACTTAAAAGTTTAGAAGAAAACTTTAGGGAGGGGTCACGAAAGGCTATTGAGAGGAAGAATACAGAGTATGTACAACTTATGGTTATTTTTGAATGCACTACATTTTACATTATTAGCATCCGATCAGCTAAACTGTAAACTATTACTATTTCATCTACTGTAGCTTCTGTGGTGGTTCTTTCAACCGAGCAGTTTGATACTTACATTGCATTATTTTAATTTAGGATCTTGAACGATTTATAAAAGGACCCAAGTCAAACCCTGAATCTTTAGAGACAATCAAACTCATGAAAGATAATGATAAAATATTTAGCGGAAAAAACTTTATTTTTGCAGTTTTTTCTATTTCGTGATTCTAATTTATGTATGCCCTAATAAACTTTAGTTCACAGCTAGTTTTGATGATCTCAAAACTTTGTCATCTTCCCTGAACCTTATCTTAAGCACTTTTAATTCAGGAGGAACAATGTTCTCTTGTTTTGCGGAAATTGTTTCCTCATGGGAGGACCACGTCAGTTACGCAATGTGGGACACAAACAAAATCAACAAAGAGTTTTTCTAATCCTTTCTGTACAAGAAAAAGACAAACTCAAAATATAAAAAAATGTTTCGTGCCACTTGTTTCATGGCACTATTTTCTGAGAATGACAAAGGATGAGAATTATTTCAAGATATATCTCATCATCACCCAAGTCATGTCATCTTGAGGATGAGTTATTCCTATCAGTGAACAATCTACAGAACAAAACTCTCATTTGAAGGGCATGAACTCTTTTTTTGCAATTTAAAAGGATCTGGAGCAGAAAGAGCAGGCCTTGGTTTAAGGTCAAACCAAGCCTATAACCAACTTACGTTAGTCAAGGGTCATGGCAAGATATGATGACAATGCAAACATTGAACTGTAATTTTTTTCTTTAATGGTCTATAGAGGTACAATCGGTTTAGCTATTATGTGATTCATGGTCAAACTGCAAATAATCGAGTAAAATACTAAATTCCTTCACGTAGTTTCATATATCAATCAAAGAATTTAATATGGTGTTAAAAATCTTTTTAAAACCTTAAAATATCATTTTGCTAGGTTTCAGAGTCATTTGCAGTGCATATGTATTCGTGTGTCATTTATTCTGCCATTTAAAGTGATCCAAAACCTCGGGGAAATATCCAAAATTTATTTTATAGCATTCACATTACATTTTCTCATTACTGGACAATCCACGATTGGTAGTTAACAATAGCTCAGAATTCTTACGCCACGTCATAGTATTTACAGTACTAGAAAGGATCTTGCACATGAAGACCTGAGTAAAGATGAGTGCCCGTCTATTCAACATTCACCAAGCGTTTAAAAATAGAAAGCCTATAAACAATTGCAGGTAGATGGGCATCAATTTATACAAAAAATACATAAGATGGACCTTAAACAAGTCCTACTAAGAGGCCAAACCTTTCGTACACAATTTAAGTTTACTTAAAAATACAATTTTTGTAAAACAAGACTTGGGCGTGGAACTGAAACCTGGACGCTCATACGATTTCATTCTGTGAGACCCATCATAGATTAATACGCCCTTTCGGAAACAAATGAAATGCAAAACAATCCAATATCTTATTTCTTCTATGACGAGATGGTCAAAATATGCCTAGGCTACAACATTACAAGTGATCTAGATTTTTTCACCTTCTGACCATCTCATCTTAAATTTTGCTCTAGAACCGTATTTTAGCATTTTCTAGTCATTCATTTTCATTTCTCTTTTCCGGGAATGATCCACATTCATAGCCCCAGAATACATTTTTTTGAATGGATCTTCTATCAAAATGTACAACAAAACAAAGGGTTCTGTTGTTATGAATCAAACGACGTGATAAAAGAAGACTTTATGGATTCTCGTAAAGAATAAAGTGGGTTTGATAATCATGCCCTTTCACCTACATCTACATCATCTCCCTAAATGATGAATGAGAGCGGACACTTTTTCTTCACACTCACTTATCCATCCATGGATTGACTCACATCACATATGCTCCCAACTGGAACATGATCTCTCAGAAAAACAACGCTATAAAGTATCCCTACGAAAGAAAAAAATTTGGAAACTTGTGAAACAAATAAAATACAGGTCTAAAACTCGGATCCACAGACAGACCCACAAAGTTTAACGGAAACCTCTATCGTCTATCGTATTTCAAAATAAATGTAATAGAGACCAAATTTAGAAATTGAGGACTTTCACTTCATGGATGGAGTTAGTATTGTACATGCTTTTTTTACTCAACCGCCACGGTGGTGGTAGGACGTGAGTGTTTCTATTGGGAATCACTTACAACAAAATGAATAGCTCTAAATGTAGGTAGAGGCTTATTGAGTATTTCTAGGATTTGAACTGGATCTCGTCCCTTGAAAGTTTAAGTAGCCGAAAAATAAGAGAGGAAAGGATCCGGAAGCATGACGAGGGTAACAAGTATGGTTAATGTAATGTAACTTATGTTAAGTTTAGAGTCGATACATCATTTTCAGAGGACTTTAACTCAAAGAGTGGACTTGAATGAGTTCAGAGGTACTGTTTGAGGGACCCTGCATATTATTATTGTTAGACATTTTCACGAGTACTGCTCTACCGCATACAAATTTTTTCTGGTGAAATTTTATTTTGAATATAACAGGGTATAAAAGGTTAAAGAGTTGTTTCGGAAACTTTAGTCCTCGGCATTTTTAAGTGCTCGATCAAATTGAAGCAAACAATTTCAAAATTTATCGTCTGTTTTTAAACAGGATCCTGTCAACACCATATACAGAGAGAGGGCCGCCGTAAATGAAATGGTTTTAACTTACTTATTAATTAACTGTATGTGGTTGACAGAAACTTTAAATCTGTCGATAGAGTTCTCCATTCGATCTAGGAACTAGGTTTAGTTCGAAATATTAGTCCTTCCAAAAATAACAGTGTTTCAGGGCTCGTTTCAAAAAACGGTCATTAATAACTTTCCAAGTCATGTAACTGTGTATATTTTACTGAAAACGTTAAGCGCTGACTGGATCGCATCTGTAGAATTTTTTATCGCATTACTGGCGGAATCGCTTCTACCAGATCATAACGGACACTAATTAGCATATTTTTGAGTAGTTTTGTTTCATTAAGTACTACAAAACCACTAATATTGAAAAGAGTTCAAAAGTTAGCTCTGAGGTTGTCATGCGACCATTGTTTCGAAGCCGCGCCGTGAGCGTAAATTTGAATGGAAACCCGCGTTATGTCAGCATTCTATTTGCTATAAACCACTTTAACAGATTCTAATAACAATTTTTAGTTTTAACACTGTCGTTTGTGCATTTTGGCCTCTCAAAGCCTTTTCCATTAAATACTATGGAGAAACGGCACTTATGTTATTTAATGTGACATTGCGAACCCAACTGTAAATTTTTCCGGATATTTGATGGCATAACGTGTTAAATAAACGTTTTGGCATATATTTAGTTTTATTTGAAATTTTTTGTACAAGATTGTTACCTCGGAAAGGTGCTTAAGAACAAGCTCAAAATTTTTGATCCGTTACGTTCGGCATTTTGAAAAAAAGTGAGGCATCCATTTGGGATTTCAATAAGGGATAATTAAGGAGCCTAGATATAAATTTTGGCGTGAATTCCTTGAAAAAAGAAATTATATGAATTTTAAGACCATTCCATTTAGGGCGCCCCTACCTGTATATGCACCTCGTAGAAAGTAGTAAGCGTACGTTGTATTAATTAATTTGACTTATTTTTTGTACAACCAAATACTGCGAAAACTCACCAAATTTCAACATATCTGATATAAATGAATGCCAGGGAATTAATAGTCTCTAGTTAATTAGTTTACATAATTCATAAAAGTGTTAGACGATAGAATTTTCATTTCTTCTCTGAAGCATGTCAAATTCATATTCTATTTTTACCAGTTATTGGTCTACTTGCCCAGTAAATCGGTCCTTGACCTTATGACGAAAGCAAATATTTTTGATACATCCTAAAATATCTTTCTAGTTTTATAATGCCAGTCATCTGAAAAACCCACAAATTGTTGATGATGATGACGTCTATATTTTAGTTCTACAGTATTCTATGATTTTACAACATGGCCTATGTGGTACAGTAAAAGTCGGATTGAATAGTTTTAGTACAGTGAAGTCGGGGTTGTGTGATCATCTTAATTAGATTCGAGGATGATGTTCATGGGGGCAATAAGATGTCATAAAACATAACGCAAATAATGCAATTTTTTGACATTGTACTCTTGTCGCTTGTCTGTTACGCATGTTAATTTGTCAGTTTCTGATGCCACCTTAATCCTTTAATACTTCGTAAACTGTAGTTCGACTACATATTCTTAATTACCACCCACTCGAAAAATGTAAAAAGGATAACCTAAATATTGTACAGTAAACCAATCATTAAATTTTTTTAAAGAAAGAATCCTCGGTGCATTTTTGGTTTCGAAATCTAAGCATGTCAAGATTTATAACATTGAAAAGGTAAGTTCGCCACTGTTATCAAGTCCAAAATATGTACTTGGTCATCATAAAATAAGAATAGAATCACACATCACCGCATTACAATTGGAGGTCAAGGAGAGGCAGAAAGGGAATTTGCCCTGATAAATGAGGGAATCTTATAAAGAAACGCTAGACACAGAAAAGGCACGTAAAACCGTTTAACTCAACGATAAGTTAGAAATAAATTTGGATCACGTCACAACTGACTAAAGATGCGGATAAAAAAACTCAACGTTTCCCTTTGAGTCATGTTTGGACAATCAATCCTTCTTATTTAAAAAGTGTTTCATCTAACTAGTTAATTCGCACATGTAAAGTCAAAGTCGTTAAAATCAATTGATCTAAATCTAAATCCCTTGGTTTTTAAGAAAAGAATTGTTTGGGTTCCGGCAACGGATTTAGCACAAACTGCAATTTAAAAAGGTCTGAATGCTTTTACTGATAAAGGAAAAAAGCACAATTAAACGGTCAAAATAGTGTTTACCCAAGCTCCAGCTGCAGTGTAAAGAACAAGAGCAAGAAAGAGTCCACCATGAGCTGCATATTTTTTCCAATATGAAATCTTTTTAGGCCTTTGTTTTTCTTGAGCACTCCATCGCACTGTTCGAGGACCGTCTGTTGGCCGCCCATCATCTCCAGCCGATGGCATTATTGTAATTAATTAAGAAATTCCGTCGAAATGAATGTTTAAACCTGTTAATCACTCAAAAAACCGTTGAGAGTTTAAGGAGAAACAATTCGAAAAATCTATTTAAAAGTAATTGTGATCGCACAAGTGTTTGGTAATAGCATTTTTATGACTGATACTTTGAACTATTATATCTTATGAAGCTATTAGTATTTGGCTTAAACAGGACCGTTCCTTAAGTGACGCGGTCCAGAACCAGAATGAAAACTCTGAAAATTTGTTTGAACTGGGAAACCATCCGACCTTACTCTTCACATAACATAGCCGGTGTCTTTTGGATCCAATTCTTAACCCGGAGGCTCCAGAGGTGTTACTATAGGATGGCTCCTGCTCTGTCCAGTCCAGATGAAAGTATCCTTAGTTGATCGTGTGAAATTCTGTAAAGTGTGTATTCAAAAAATATCTTTCATGTTGAAATTGAGCATTATTATATGAAAATCTAATTTCCTTTACATCCTGTAATGTCATATGCAGACACACTTGTATAATTAGGACAAACTGAGGAATTTTGGTTCCGCAGGACGTTTGTTCTTTTAGATTCTAAACTTTTGCGAAGGCGTGATGCAATGATGAGCTGAAAGAGTCTCCCGGCCACGTGTAGAGAATCTGCTGCAAATAAAAACGGGCTCGATTTAGAACTAGGAAGAGAAATGATGAGGAAGTGGGAAGGAAATGGACTAACGATTCGGTTTGGTGGTTTTTGAGGCACCGAAAGTTCTTGAACTCTATTTTTGTGGTGGGCCTTCCCTTGTGACTTTAACAAGTTGAGGAAACTGCCACGACATGCCTTTAATTGAAATGACCCAAACCCAATACTCACACTTATTGTCATTTGTAATTTGGATGAATCTCTTTCGACTAATTTTTCAACTACAGGCATTTGAGTCGTAAGATCATATAATCATGACATGACACATATTTTAAATATTAAGGGTTGATTCTCTTCGGAGATAAAACTTTGAATCTCTTTTACAAAATATTTTACTTCTGAGATTCACAAATTCCAGCATGACCAAATTTTTAAATTTTTCAAGTTTCTACACATCTTTGCACATACTTCTAATAAAATGAGATTGAGACAATTTGTCCCACATTCACAGTTTTAAACACTTTGCAAAATGTAAACAACCAAATAAAATCATATAGGGTGGGAACTCTTGCGTTCCATTCATATTCCTTAAAGTACTTACAAATTGAACAAATCTACATGTACTAGATGTTTAAGATGTTGAATTCCATTATGTAAAAGATGCCAACGATAATAAATTTTTTGCAAATGTACTCCTCCTTTTCCTATGAATTCCATTTTTTCGTTATTTGTGAGATGGGACTGAATGAAATGAGCCATTTGAGATAAAAGGAATGGAGTACTCCTCCTCCCATCTACTTCCGGTCCACGAAATCCTTCAAAAAGAAAGTCTCGGAAGAAAGGCCAAATCCAGTCCAGCCCTGGACAATATCCCAACATCTTTTGAGAATGGTATTAATCTGAATGAGCGGAAATAATTTACCCCTTTAAGTATACATACAGATATCTAAGTTGTAAATCTGGTAGTCAACTACTGTACTAAAAAGCATATAACAATATCCAGGTCACATTCTACACCCAAGACTCCATTTTTGCCTCATGGATGAACCCAAAAAGATTTGAGGACATGGAACGCCTTGGGTCATTACAATACTCTTTGTCATCAAATAACCAAGAAAGTCGATGAACTTGGTTAGGAATGTTGGGAAATAGTGTGCTGAAACTGAACATAAAAACAGTAATCTTAAAGTTCCAAGACCCCAAGAGCAACAATCTTCCGCTTTGTCAAATCCATGGCATAGAAAATCCCACATGCTTTAACAGACCTTGCAAGACTTTCTCTCTTTTTGCTTTCTCTAATACACTTGTTATTGTTAAAATCTTCTTTCTCCATAAACTTTCCTCTGCCGACTTTATTAGTAAACTACCTGAAGTTGCAATGGAGGAGAGAAACAAAGGAAATCCTTCATAAAATATAATACAGACATAATACACAATCTGTGAGTTAGATTGGTTGGGGTGCAACATTTGGGGTGCATCCTGTCCGTGATAGAACGCGGAAGAGAATAAGGGATGTCGTAAAATTTAATAATTGTGGAAATACTTTTGGAGAAAGGCTGGAAGGTTAACAATAAGACACCAATGTGAGTTTATGGTACATTGTGTAGATGTGGGATTTTGTGGGATCGAAATCCAAAATGAAGGAGAAGAAACAAAGGACTAATTTCATTTCCCAAACTACTGAATTAGAGGGATTACAACATACGTACTACATATTATGTGAAAACTACAATAGATGAAACTAAATGTCAGTTAGACCTTCATTAAAAAAAATTTGGAAGTTATTATTTATTGCCCTGGACATGAGGTTTTTAGTTCAAATGCTTTCACATCATAGCTTGACGAAATCCCTTTAAGCATTCCAAAAAGTGAAAGCACAAAACAGGTCCTTTGTGCAATCCTTATAAAATGAGTCTGGCAGACTGAGTTAGCAGGGGACTCCAAATTAAAGCTGTTTTGGACAAAAAGTCAATAGGATGAGCTCCCTTGAGACACAATTACAAGAAATCTCATTAGAATAAAAAGTTTGTTGATAATCCCAATGTTTTCCCAGAAGAGAAAGCGAAACTTGCGACTTTCATTTCATTGGTCCAAGATCATAAAGGATTAAAGGACCCTACTATATGTACTAAAGTGGAATTGGCCTGAAGTACATATTGCAAGGTGTTGAAGGAAAATTGAAGTTTTGTTGTTTTTTTAGTTTCGAAAGAAGTATAGTAAGAAGTGCAACGATCTACAAGAGATCTTACTTGCCTCAAATGGTTCCATCACAAGACTAATTCCAAAATCGAATTAAAAATCTATAAAAATTTCACGTTTCCCCTCATTCGCTTTGGTTTTTCCGTCCTTCTTGATCTGTCGTCCAATGGATCGGATGGACAGATTTTGCGTAATAATGGTGGAAAATTAGTTTCGAGAATGCTACCTGAGATGAATCAAAATCATATTTTCCCGTATAAAATTTTATTTAGGGAACTTTTTTTTCAAAACGACATCTGGTTTAAATTACGATGAAAATGGTTCAATGATACGATCAAGAAATTATCCCAAGTTCGATCAAGAAATTATCCCAAGTTCTTGAGCAAATTTTTATTAATAGACTATGAGAATAAACGTTTTGAAATTCTTGATTTGGCTGCAATATTAATTTTTGTTTATTTTTATCAGTTTATTTTTAAAATGTCAATATTTTAATGAAATCCTTTTGGTCATCATGATCCATGTAAATATCAGTAACAATAAATCCTTCATTATAGGGTGAAAATTTAACCCCCTTAAATGTCAGGTCAGAACTTAAAATATCAGAGATGCTTTCGAAATGGAACTTCCCATATCAAACACATTGTGAATCCGTTGGGACTTATGTATATGTAACCTATATAACTAATCTGTATGAGGCTATTTACTATATGTTACTATAATTAGTCTTTAACTAGATGAATTACCAAATCATGAGATTCTGTTGAATCATTAAACAGATTTTTGTACAAATCCTCAAATATTCACGAAAATGCTCTCTTTCTTAGTAAGATATGTGAACTTTTAATTTTTGTATCACAACTCATTGGAAATTCAAAACGATCAAATTACATTTGTCATCAGTACATCTATTCCTGTCCTTTAAGTTTATATGTTCTTATTTGGGAAATATTTAGTTTTGTTTTCGTTGTCGTTCCCCAAATATTATGGATCCAACACGCACGTTTGTACTCCCAAATTGGATCTACACGAATGTTAAATACATAAGTTACACGTAAAACATATCAAAGTGCAAATAGCAATTAGCAATACCAGAAAGATTAAAAAATTGATCCTCACCGCCTCTTCAAAGTCTCCCGACATTCCCATGGAAAGTTCTACCTCATCTTTTGGCAAATGTAGATTCTCGCAGATCCGTTCACGTAGCTTGAACAAGGCCTAGTAAGATAAGTTTGATGTATTTGAAGTCATGTAATACACACATAAATCATAATCATAAATATATTTTGAAAAGCTACTCCATTACCTGAAAATCATTCTCTAGAGGATCTGATCCTTGTTCTATTGACCCAATGGACATGAGCCCGACAAATTTCAATCTTTCGCAATCATTCAAAATGAACTCAACAAGGTCCTTACACTCAGGAGGTTTAACCCCACTCTTAGCTGGGAAATAAAATGTCATTGTATGAGTTGATATGATCATTATCTATATAATCACACACGTTAAAGTTTGGACCTCAAATACAAGAGAACTTACACTCCTCATCACTTATATTTACTTGAACCATGACCCCCATTTTTGGTATAATTCCCTCAGGGTGTTTTGATGCTAAGCCATTGTTGATGGCCGAAGCTACTTTCTTTGAGTCCACACTCTCAATAAGAAATAAGGGTTCGACCGACAAGAGTTTTGGGATCTTATTTGTCTGAATGTGTCCAATAAAATGCCATTGTATATCCTTGCAAATTTCTAGTATCTAAAAGCAAAACAAAAAACAAACTGTTTAAAATTTAATTGCTTAAATAATTTTAATGAGAGTATTACATGCTCAACAAAAATGAAGCTTTCACTTTATTTGTTTAAAACATACCAGTGGATGAGACGCTTTCTCGACTAGCTCTTGTATATAATTTTCTCCAAAATGTCGTTGACCACTGTTGTATGCCTCGACTATAGATTCTGTGGGCTTAGTTTTACTCACAGCAACGAGTCGAGGGGATGGACACAGTGCCTTGATTTCCTGCACCAGGAAAACATTTAAACGTTTAATTTCATGACTTTAAAATGTTCATGTCAACGTTAAAGAAGTGCAATATGTCAGCCAAGTAAATTCATGTCATGATTTTATTTTTGAAACAAAGTTACCACTGGAGCTCTATCGTATGCAGACTTCATTCGTTCTCGTACAAGTTTGAGGTTCCCCGAAATTGGACTTTCTTCAGCCATCCTTTGATATTTTAACTGACAATGCTTAACGGCCCCTAATAATAACCGGTCTGGAGACTGGAGAGTTAAAATTATCTACAGGTTACAAAATAAATCGTTTAAATTGTCCACGAAATCTCGGCTTTAGATATTCAAGGGAAGTTCAGCTTGTATCTTTTGTGGTTCTCGCGCCTCTTGGGTTTATCTTTGATTACAAATATGACATAGAAATTCCTCCTTGGTGAGACTTGCAGAATTAAGCCATAACTTTCTCCATACAGTTTAGTGTGGAGAAAGTCACCCCTTCATGTGTTTTTGTTCAATCTGCAATTTTTAATGGGCACAGCTAATGTGTATTCATGATAAAAATGGCCGAATTGGTTGTAAAAATGATTGTTTTTTGGAAAACTACTTATTGTTAGAATTAGAAATAATAAGCCGAATATTATATTATTACTGAACTTTATTATTTTTATTATTCTCCTTTATAGGAAAATATGCAATGAAATGGATATGCACAAATAAATTACACCTGACTTTTTTCAAGTAAGTAGTCAACAGTAGGACATATTTCAAAAAAATGTTCTTTTTTCATTGAATAGATTCCTTATGATAATACACATCAAAACATCATTACAAATTCACAAATACTGCAATTGTATCACCTTTACATTGTTACAGAATAGTGTTCCTTTCTTTATAGTGTCTAAACTTACTATAATTAATTTTTATTATGATTTGCATTTCACAAAAAAAGAACTGTTTACCAAAAAAATGAATGGGACTCTTCTTAATTTTCTATCCCTTTCACCTATTTAAAAAAAGTAATAGATGTAAATGTGATTTTGTAGTAGTTGTGTAAATTACAGTTTGTAGAACTATAGTTTAGCCGGAATCAATGTTTAGAGGACTTGGATTTATGTGTAAACAGAACCTATTCAGAAATTTATATTCTTATTTAAAGAATGCTTTGATTAAAGCAGATTTAGAAAAAATTTGAACGGAATCAAAGGATAATTGATTGGGCGAATAACTAACAGTTAAGGAAACAGGATATCGTGGTAAAATGGACCCAAAATTTCTTAATACAATTGTATTACTGATGGAATGAAATAATATCTTCCGAACCATTAAACATCAAGTAAGTAATTGGTACTTTTGAACCAATAAAGAATACATTTTTAACAAAAAATCCTATTTTATTAACTACTTACATACATGTATTGTTCAAATAAAGAAAGGGGTACACAATACAAAATTTGATTGGTACATAATACATGGGCCACAGATGCATGCTTTCTCTTATAGTCCATTTTCCAATAAATAATCTGAAGGCAGCCTGTTTTGCTCCAAGTTGAAGTGAGAAAGTACCAGGCTTAAAATCAAACAACTTGTATGTAAGAGTAAAATTCTTAAAGCAATTACATAAACTTCAAGTGTTCTTTAATATTGTTAACAGTAAACAACGATATATGATTACACATTTTGGGGACTTTGTATGATTAGAGAAGCTAAACAGGTTAATACGTATATGTCTGGATGGACAATCCTTGTTATTTTGGCGTAAATCCTCCTTGAAATGTAAGGAAATCGAAT
>JAQIYE010000257.1:0-14537 GCA_034699765.1 Xenyllodes armatus
TAGGGACCAAGTTAGTTAATTTAATTCCCTTGGTCCAGGTTCAAATATAATTAATTCTGGGACTTCCTGTCACTCAAATAAAACAAAATAGTCATTTAAAGATGGCTAGGTCCATAAGAAATGGAAGATGAAGTTGAGAATTTTCATCAGCAGTCTCCGTGTCTCTAAATCAGAATTTCTCTGATTCGGAGACACGGAGGCCTTGAGGACCCTCTGGGAGACTTTCTCCACCAGCAAAGCCTTGAACAAACTCTGAGAAAGGAATGAGTTTTTAATGACCTTTTCCTCCTTACCATCTGGGAAATCATAGAATTTTTCATCTACTTCGTATAACTTTCATGTAATTCAAGGTTTTTTCTCTCCTCGTTCTCCTCATAGGCTTGTCGTAACGGATTAATTCATCATTTGGAACACCTTCTGTACTATGGGGCTGATATGAATGCAAGGAATGCATCAGGAAATTCCCCACTTCATGTGTGTGCTGTGAATAATCAAGAGGCTTGTGCTCGACTCCTCCTCTTCCGAGGTGCTGACAAGGAGGCCCTCAACTTTGCCAATCAAACTCCATACCAAGTGGCTGTCATTGCTGGAAATATGGAGCTGGCAGAAATTATTCAAAATCATCGGGTTCAAGATGTTGGTGAGTGCCCTGCTTCCTAGAATAGTCAAAATAACTATAGGATGAAAGTATAAAATCCAGGAAGAAAATTGATGATTGGACCTTCCGGAATTTTGGGCTCCTTTCTCCTTATTAATACAAATTGGGAATACCAAGTTAAGTCAACCCAAAGTGATTTGATTACAAAAATTGAGATCATGTAGATTTTGTCATTTTAAATTTGTAGAGGGTCAGGATCCTTCAAACCAAAATCAAGTTGAACCCTGTGGGTCATATTAGGAATGATTTGATGATTGATTACCAGATGCGGTTCAACTTTGAAAGTTGGAAATTTTTTTAGAGTCATATCAAATTTTAGAAATTTTGTAGTGCCAATGAGCCCTTTCAAAGAACCACCCATTTGAAATGTGTAATAGTAGGGTGTTTTAAGTAATCCAAGGATAAACTAATAATTGGAAATTTGCATAAGCAGCTTTGAATTGTAAAGCGTTTCCCAATTTTGAGGTAAAATCTATAATCTATGTAGAGTTTGATTCTCATCAGGATAATTTCCATCATCTACTATATTCATCCAGACTCAATTTAGAATGGTCATTGCCTGATGTCATAGTCAGGAGCACCTCATTCACTATTAGGAACTTGTGCTATAAAATGATAGATCCTTTATGCCATAATAATTTTCTACTGCATAGATCCTCCCAATAATTGTAAGATATTCTTCTATTTTTTGGTAAATTTACTTGAATCCCTTTATTCATACATTTACCTGGAGAGGACAAAAGGATTCTTCTGAGCATATAAAAATATAGCCCACCACCGTGTTCCTTCACCTCATATTTTGAACACCTTCTTGTCTTGTTATGTAGTCAAAGTCATCATTAATAGAAGAACGCATCTTCATTAAAGACTCCACTTCTGTGATGTCATCTTCATCATGATCAATGAGACGGCAGATTTATTTCATTCAATCCCAATTGGTTTCCAGAAAAGAAAGGCTTTTGTAGAATCTTTTTCTGTCAAGTTTCTTTGCAATTTAGATTTTTAAGAACTGGTTTGATTTAGGCGAAACTGTTACAGTCAGTCAGTTAGACTTAACCTACATATTAATGATGATTATTTCAAGGATCTCTTGTAAGTTTTTTTTTCACATAAATGGTATTTGAGGAACTATGGATCCGGATCTTATAGTTTTTTCTTTGAGCATGCATGACCCAAACCATTCAATCAGGGAATATACCGTAAAACGTCGTTACATAACACCGGATTCATCGTACATGAGAACTAACACACACAAGAATGACCTACTCCATCATCTGCATCCTGTATGTGTACAATTACACAATTTTCAGCTCCTGGATTAGATCATTAAAAATATGTGAAAGTTAAATGTCCTTAATGAACTTGGCTCATGTCATGTTAAGTCAAATCTAGAAGCTCATAATTTGCATTATTCTCCCTCATCCTCATCATTTATAAGAAAGTTGAAGGGACTGAGCAACAAAGTGTTTGAGGCTTCCCTCATAAGTTAATTTAATTGTCATTCATGTAATGTGGAGGACTTGAGTGGGAGTACAGTACATGATAATAACACATACTAGTAAAGGTGTCAAAAAATTTAATTTGACGTCCGTCACTGGTTCATTTTGTTGTTTGTCCCAATCTCATTC
Organism: Xenyllodes armatus; assembly: GCA_034699765.1. NCBI lineage: Eukaryota > Metazoa > Arthropoda > Collembola > Poduromorpha > Odontellidae > Xenyllodes > Xenyllodes armatus. The sequence goes on from JAQIYE010000257.1 coordinate 2,287, forward strand.
AATGAGTTTTTCCATATTTTTCCTCCTTGCCTACCTTGACCGAATTCGGAGAAATATTATTCATTCAGCTTTTGATTTCATAATATAGCAGCAATTTGTTCCCTTTTGAAGATTTTGTAAATAAATGAACAATTATTAGGCAATGGTATACAACGAATGTTTTATTATTTTAAACAATATTCAAAGGGTTGTTTGCATACTTGTCGTGGAATGGCTTATTTCATGTATGTATATATGTTTTGTGACTTTATATTTGATTATTAAATGGTCCTTCCCATCCGCTAGGTCAGACCAGAATAAAAGTACATCCATTGTACTGGGTCGGATCAAATATTTGTTATTATTTTGATCATTCTAAATTGATGGCAATGAATGAGTACCTAATTTAATTATTTGTGTTTTTTATGTTTGCATTTATTTATTTATGTTTTTTGTTTCATTCCATGACCTTTTCCTCAACTTCTACCTTCTTCACAGTGACGTATCGTGACCTCCCAAAATACAATCCTAAAAGACGGAGTGTCCTCTCCCGAGCCTTCTCTGATCCACGCCTCAACTTATCCATGACCTCTCTCTCAATACGGAGTGGTGGTGGTGGGGGTCGTGGTCCACCCTCTCCATGTCCATCCAATCGATCCCTCCCACCCTTTAGTTCAGCCTCCTCCTCTGTGAGTGAGTGTTCATCATCTGGTGGAGGGTCAACCTCAACGAGGTCCGTGACCCGTTCAGGTGGGAGTTACTCTGGAGAATCGAGTTACTCTGGAGGAAGTAGTCAAGTTGGGAGTGAGGACAACTGTGGTTCTGCCATCACTGGTTATTATTTTTATTATTTTTATTTTATTTATTTTTTGTTTACCAAAACCTCCCTTGTGTTTGTTCTCTTCCTATTGTCTATTATTACTATTGTCTGTCCTCCCTAATCACGAGCGGCGCTGCTGACTTCAATTACTACATCTCTCTTTTAAAAATTTTAGTTCAAAATTCTGCATTTTAGTCCTTGCTTGAACGGAGGAAATCAACGCCCTTGATTTATTATGGGATGGTTGAACTGTTGAACAGATCTTTCTTTTGTCTAGATTTCATTACAATTTGTTAGAGAGATTTCCTGTAATCATGTCGAGTCGAGACCCCGCATGCCACTCTTCATCAATGACATGTCATGTAAAATGTGGTCTACATATGTAGTTTTGGGAGCATTGAATTTGAACATTTCCGTTCCCCTTTTAACTATATCCAATCAACCAATTTAGAAAAACAAAAGTTTCATCTTGAGTTTACCATGGAGTACTGTATTTTGTTCTGTTTTCATTTGTATCAAGAACCTTTGGTGATGATTCATTAAAAACTTTAGTTTCAAATTGGTTATTGGAGTGTTGAGATTGAACTTGCAAGTTGAAAACATAAAACAGAATAGAATTGGTGATTGAGTATAATGCATTTCACTGATATTTATTCGTCCACGACTTGGATGACATTCGAATTTTGAGATATTGGGAAGGAATAAAAGAAAGTTTGAAATTGGGCCAATATTAATACTTAATTGGAATATAACCGAAAGGGTTTTTGTAAAGGTTTAAGAATTTTATCAGAAAACTTAACTGATTGATGAAGATGATCTTGATTTTTCCCGTTTCCTTTACAAATATGAAGAGTAAATAAATTATGTGCATCTTGGCTATGAAAAATCATGGGCTATTTTTGAATTGTTTGGTCCTATGATAAATTGATGATAGAGACAAGTAAGGAATGACAATGACTTTTTGGTAGTTGAACCTTCAAGACTAACAATTTGTATCTCTGCGTCTCAAACTATTTTTGAACCTTATAATTCAAAATCAGTTTTTGTTGTTGTCGTGTCCATCAAAGGAATTTGATGGATTTGTAGTAGTTGTTTTGAATCATAATCAGGGTTTAGACAGTTGGAAAGTTTATCATTGTCATGTTTGGTCTCCAAAATTCCATTTGAAGAGCAAAGCAATATTCAAAATGGTACTTGTCTATACAGTACAGAAATGTATTTTGAAGAAGCATTTGATAGTTTTACAAGAGCCTGAAATATAGACAATTTTTCATCTTTTCAAACAAAAAATGCAGATTTTCAAGGATAAAATGCTAGACAAACAGCAAATAATAATTACTTGATTTTTAATTCAAGTGAATCCTTGGATTATTATGAAAGTACAAAAATTCCTTAAGTAAAATGTCATCAGGTGAAAGTGGAGTTCGTGTGGGTCCTCACAAAGGGACACTTTGGGAGTTTGGGATACCTCAACAATATAGATGATGATTATGATATTGATGAGCCATATTGTTGTTGTTACCCATCCATTTTGGCAATCCGAAACACAAAATAGTAGTTATTAAAAAATCAACTCGTGTTCGTTCAAACATTTGTTGTATCAAAATGATTGAATTGAAGGATTTCACAAGTAGAAGATTTAAGGAGTTGAGCTGGTGTAATTAGATGTAATTCTTGCAAGAACAAAATACTTTGTCTTCCTTTTTGTGGGCATGTGTCCTTTGTTGAAGGATTATTACTTTAAGATGCTGCTGATGGAAATCATTAGTTATTTTTGGTATTATTGTTGTACTTTGTTGCCTCGCGGAATGACTGGATCCCATGCCATTGCAATATCTGTAATACAACATTAAAGTTTATGTGATCCGAATTTATTAAACTATTTATGGAGTGAGAGGAGCAATTCTGTGATGAATACTAATGAGGACATTTTTTGATTTATTTGTGGAATCCCTGAGGTGATTGAGACCATAACGTTTTTGGATATGTTTGAGAAATTTTTAACAAGACGAAATGTTTTTAAAGTCGGTTACTGGTCATATATCGTATGAAATGGATTAGGGCAAGTCGCCATTGTATCCTTCAGGGTATTCCCTCAAAAACTTGAGTAATTCCTAATGATAGGGTTGAGCTACAATAATGAGATGTTGTATCATTGTATTAATTTGTGTAGACTTTTCATATTTGGATGGCTTAGGTGGTGATCAATGTTTAGTTCAGTCCAATGTTGAATTAGGAGTTTGTGTAATATAAACTAATTTCAATTTTTGATTTTTAGAAAACCCTCCTTGTCAAATGAAAATGGAAGTGACAGGTAATCTACGTCAGGTCACAGTCTGTAATTATCCAAAATGGCGTTTAGTGTACGAGTATGTTTAGATGTTTAAGCATTAAGCTGGTCGAGTTTTAAATGAAATTTTAGCAAGAAGGTTGAAGGTTGCCAATTCCAAATTCAGAGGCTCATTTTTTATATGTGTGTGGTCAGAGGCAATTTGTCTAGTTTTTCATAATCTTTTAAGACGAATGAGATCATCATGAATGATTGTATTAGTAAGACTTTGCGAATGTCATCTACTAATCTAGTATTCGTCTAATTAAACATAAAAGGGTCTGAAGGTCGATGGACATGAGGATTTGTGTGGGATTACATTGTTTTTTTCATTTTTAGTTTTATAGTTTCTACTCGTAGACACATTTCACGCACACGTTTCACACACATTTCACTCGTCAAATATCATTTTGATAATTTTCTCAAAGAGAAACAAAGCTTTTAACTAAAGTACGTCATATTTTCAATCCATTATTTATTTACTTTCCTTACGTGTTTCTTAGTACTTCCGAATCCACTTGCTATCAAACTGTTAAGGACCTTTGATTTACTTTTTATTGCGATTTCTTTAAAAATTCTTGAAATTTTAGTTCAGGCTAAGCTAAACGGTAAAACTCCAAGGAAAGTTGTAATTTTTTATATCAGCATGATCCAGGATGGAGAAGAATTCTTCTTTTGGCTCATCCTGGTTTGCTCGAGCTAAAAGCTAGGGAACCATTCCTATTATTTTCTTGCTTTAAGACTTTTGGGATTTTTTGGAGACGAATCTATTTGGGTGGGTGGCATTTAGCCAAAAAAGTGACAGTTTTCTATTTTTCCTGGAACAAAGTTGGAAACTTTTATTTCCTTCCTTCCTTCTTCCTCTCATGTAATCTAACAATATTAAAATCCTGGAGCTTTTTCGCCAAATATGTATCCATTTCTATAATTTTCTCCAGGCAGAAGAGCCTTTTCTTTCTGGCTCTATTTTTGCCTATCTAAATGTACTTTAGCCTTCCCAAAACTAGAATGACTCTAACATCCAAACTGCCTTGAAATTTACTTACTAAAATGGAAGAGATCCTCCTAAGGCTTTGACTTATTAATGTATCATTATTACAGACAAGAGCCTGGATCATAGCGACATTACAAGTGATAGTTCTGGAGTTGGGACCTGTAATAGTGGAGGGAGCGGATCAAGCTATGAGACAACTCCATCCGACCTTGCCCTCGTCCTTCCTGGAATGATGGTGGTTTGTATTGAAAACTTTGTCCCAACATCTCCAAGACATCTTAAGTTAACAGAGGGAGACATTGTTGAGGGTATGAATGAATGAAACCCTGTTTTCTTTTTCCAAAAATTTTTTTTGGGTCTCATATAAGAATTCCCTATTCTTATGACAGTAATGGCCTCAACAGACAATGGATACTTGGAGGGGTCACTCAGAGGTCAAGTTGGTCTATTCCCAGCAGGTTGTGTTCAAGAGATTCGTGGGAAGGCATATGAGAGTAATCGAGCCACCTCCTCACATCACCTCCAACCCTCTACGTCTTCTCAACCTTCAGGGAAAGGCCTCACAAAGTCAGCTTCACAGTCTAGCTCGAAGGTGAAAGTGAAGAAAGTGTTTTACACGTAAGTTTCCTCACTCACCTCTTTGGGTCATTAATTATAGATAGGGACAAGAGCACTCAACAAATCAATTGGCGAGGATAATGAAATGGCTCCTTGATAAATCTTGAACTTCAGATCCATTTCTCTGTACCATTTTTTCGGGATTAAAATAGCTGTTTTGCCAAAAAAAAATTACTAAATTTATGTTTTCCATTAATATTTTTTTTAGATGGAGCGAACCTCATACAGTTGTTCTTCATCGTGGCCAAAAAGGTTTTGGATTTGTTCTTCGAGGTGCCAAATCAGACTCTCCACTTATGGAGCTTCAACCCTCAGATCGCTTCCCTGCCCTTCAGTACTTGGATGACGTTGATGTGAATGGAGTTGCAGATCGGGCTGGGCTTCGGAAAGGAGACTTTATTTTAGCCGTAAGTAATTAATTATTGACATTGGACGAAAGTTTAGTGCCATTAAGTATTCGAGCAAAGTGATGGATGGTCTTTTTCTATAATTAAATAGATCAATGGTGTAGATGTCTCTCAGTCCTCTCATGAGGCTGTTGTAGATTTTATTCGAAAATCTGGAGAACTTGTGTCCATGACTGTAGTCGGCCTATCTGTTCCTTCAACTATGGAGGAAGAGACTTCCAAGCCGGACTCACCATCATCTCTTACTTGTAATCAACGGGGTAATGGAGGAACTCCAAAAGCTCAATACAATCAATTTGCCACTCTCCCAAGGAAATATTCTGGAAATGGGTCAAATGTTCCATCACCTCCAAGGAGGGATCCAGCAACAAGTTTAAGCATTGGACGAGCTAGAGCCAAGTCTATGGTGGCAGCTCTGGCGGATATGGGTAGGATTTCTTCCTGTTCTTTCCTTTTTACTCGAAAGTTGATCTGAAAACTGAGCTAATGTCCATTGTATTAATAAAAATTAGGAATTCCTACACCGAGTGGAGGTGATGGTGGAGTAAACGTCAAATCTAATTCCGTGGACTCGATTGCTGGAAAGCCACCACTTCCACCAGGGAGCATTGTTGTTAATGGAGGTGGGACTCTACAGCCAAAAACTGCATCAATTCGATCTAGACCAACATCCAGCCGAATAACTGCGACCGAAATTGAAGAAATATTTGCAGAGAAAGTGAGGGCTGGAAATGTGGGAGGTTCTCCTGGGTCTGCTGCGCATAAAATTTATGCTAGCGTTTCAGAAATGAAGCGTTCTAAGGTTTGTGTAACATTTTTGAAAAAATCAAACTTTTACAATTTGTAAAATGCGTAGCTAATAAGTGTTTACCTCTGAATTTGGTTTTAACAGTCTGGGATGAGGGGTAAAGAGCTTGTGACGTTACATAAGGATTTCCACAGTACTCCAGATCTTAAAGCCGGTGGTGATGATGGGAATATTGGTGACAACACGAGCCCGGCAAATGGCCTCAGTGCAGAGCCCACAAAGTCATTGAGTCAAGAAAGTTTAGCACATCGTCTAGGAAAATCAAATCAGAACCCAAGACATTCATGGGCTTGTATCTCTTCCCTAAATGCCAACCTTTTGGAAAGAAACTATGAAAATTCCTGGAGGAGTTTAAAACAGACGGCTGGGTCAAACCTCCCACCCCATGAGCAACCCAAGAGTGATGGTAACCAGGTTGATAGTGAAGGATCAGAAGATGATTCCTCATCCACGGAGGGGACCTCTGGAGAAGATACTCCTGTGGCTAAAAATCAGTCGACTAAACCCCCTGCACTCTCAGAGTCAGAATACAGAACAATTAAACCCCTCCGCCCTATTCAATCAAAAACTCTTCCTCGAAGGGCAAGTACTGGTGGGAGTCTTGGGGCTGCTGATACTCAAACTATTATGAATCTTGTCCCTCCGGGCCAAGTGATTCGTGTTGATGTTTCTAAGTCAAAGGAATATCCGGCAGTTGACTTGAATTTGGGACCTGGTGGTACTGGACAAAATGGTGGAACCGGTCCAAGACGAGATTCTGTGATGTCTAGTTTTAAGCCATCAGACAGTGCAAAATTATATGCATCTCCTGATGATCTAAAATCAATTGGATACCGAGAGTCGGGACAAGATGGAAATGTACAATGTGGAACTGGGACCCTCAAGAAAGCTCGATCTCAAAGTTTATCTCATGGAGATGAAGATGGGACTAATCCCACTGATTACGCTCAGCCATCAAAGGCTCCTAATTCTAGTCTTACAAATGGAACAGGAAATGGGTGCTCAGACTCAAGTGTGAATACCTTGGGTCACAAAGACGACAAGAAAAGGTCTGGGTCCTTGGACCTCCAATCAAATTCAGTTCCATTTGATCCACAAAAATCATTGCAAGCTGCCAAGGAACGTCTCAAGCCTGTTCTTAAGGGAAACACAAATAAAGTTACCTCAATGAGCCCATCAACGGAAAATTCTGATGAATCAACCAAAATTAGAATTGAAGTCAAACAGTCTCCTCGCTTAGCAAGGAAAGCTGAAAAAACCGTAACATTCCAATCACAAGTACAATCCGAGCCTTCGGCTCAAGAAGGTGAGGAGGAAGGATCAGGGACCGGAACGGGCCCCATGCTTCACAGTAGCAGTGTGGCGGAACTCGGAAGAACAAAATCCAGTCTAAAATCCTCAAAATCTGTTCCCACAGACCTGAGTACAGAAGAAACTTCTGGAACTAATGAGAGGCATAATACTTCAACTGGACATCCAGATCACCAAGTTCAAGGCTCTAATTACGTGACTTGTCTTCCTGTGAACTTGGAATCTGATAGTGGATCTGAAGATTCCAGTGATAAAACATGGATACTCAAAGAGGAAAATCTACCTGGCCCTATGGATGTATTTGGTCCTCAAAGTCACAAATCCTTAGGAAATGTCAATGGGAACACACCAGAATATAAAGGTTACTCTGGGAGTGGAACAAATCCAGAGGGTAATTCTATATATGGTCATTTGACGAAAATTCAAGGGAGGACCCCTAGTGGAAGTTTGACGAAAAATGCCGTTTCCCTAGTCAAGTTGCCTCCTCCTATGGAACTTGAGAGTGAGAGTGAGGAACGAAGCCCCAGAGACACACCAATACAAAAGAAAATGACTGGAGTACCGATGGGCCCATCTCAAGCTAATTCTAGTATTCTTGGCCATGGTTCAGTATCTTATAGCCCAACTTACCATACCTTACAGCCTCAAAGATCAAAGTCTATGTTGGCTGACCATCATTCGGCTGGAACCGGCTCAAGGCAAGTTCAATTCCAAGGTCAACTCCAAGGTCCAACTAGACAAGCTGAAAAAAGTATTGAGGAGAGTCTAAAATTGATCCGGATGCATGTGGCTGCACTTAAGGTAGATATTTTAGTTGGTTTCAACATAATAATTTGTATTATCAAACGTATATCCTCTGAGGTAACTTACGATGAGCCCTTTTCGTTTAAAGCAGGAATATCCAAGTGTAAGCCCTTCACCAACACTTGAGTATGGACAAAAAAGTCAAACTCCGATATTGGCACCACCGCCTGAGTTCTCTGATGCTCGGGACACCCATGAGTCAGCAACTCGCTTCAACCAAAATCCAAAGTATCCTGGGGATTCTGGACTCATGTCAACCTCAATGGTTTCTCACCCTCAAGCAGCTTTACAAATGTCACAACAACAATTTAATCGGGCGTCTCCCTTGTATCGTTCCATCAGTCATTCGCATTCCAGCAGCACTTCAATGTACAGTGGCTACCCTACTATGACAAGGCAGCAATACCAATTACAACAACAAGCTCAACAAGCGCATCTTCAGGTAGATTACAACTTTCATCTCATTTGTATTTTTGATTAATTTTTTGGAAAAGTTGGATTTTTTTGGTTATTATATATTTTTGGCTCTTGGGATATCCGCACAGATGCAACAACAACAAGCTCACCTACAAATACAACAACAGCTTCACCATCAATATCAAGGCCAGGGAGCTCAAGGACAAGCTCATCCCCAAGGATCCTCACAACAATCCCAACATGTGGTTCAGGGTCCATCACATGCGTCAATGCTTGGGCAACCTGGATCTACTCAGCTTCAGGTGGTTCCACAAAATATGAGCTCTCAGCCCACGTACCATACATTAGGTCGAGGAGCGACGGCCACTTCATATAATTCAGGGGCTGCGATGCTCAATAATCCGGGGAATTATGGTCACTACCAGACATTAGGAAGTGTGAAAAATATTGGTGCTCAACAGCAGCATCCGACCCCTGGACCACCCACAAGTTCGGCTTCTTCTGGAGGAACTGGTCAAGCCTCAACTGCTAGTAGTGGGTTTCCGGCCCAACCGCAGCATCACCATCCAAAATGTTACTATTATCAACAGGCCGTTGCAGCAAATAATTCAAATCCATCAAATACACAGACCTCGGGAGCTGGTGCTGTGTCAAATTCAAATGCAAAGTACATTCCAGAAAAATTGCATCCTGTACACCGATATACACCAGGTGGGGTTTAGTCCAAGATTTTTATGAACGTTTTTCCTCACTAAAAATTATTTGATGAAACATAATTTAAAACCTTGTTTTATTTCCAGACCTGTACGAAAGTACTGGACCACCTAGAATTGTTGGGACAATTAAGAAACAACAAGGGCAGGATCATTATGAGGTCCCTCATGCTCATCAACAACTTCTCCTCCTCCAACAGCAGCAACAACATTTACTCCAACAACAACAATTGCAACAGCAACAACAACAGCAAGGCTCAAGGGTTCGTCGGGAATTTAGAAATAAGGTTCTTCCAGACTGGACGGTAGGGGATGCCTGTGATTGGCTTGACAGCCTCTTTATGCCCGAGTATAAAGTGATATTCCAACAAAGGTCTATTGATGGAAAGAAGTTACTCCGAATTGACAATGCAACTCTTTTGGAATTAGGCATTAAGAAACTTGGGCATCGAATGAATATTGAAAAGTCCTTGAAGAGGTACTTGCCTCAGACAAAGTCTTAGGGTCCCAACCTTTAATGTTAAGTTTAAGTAGATTTTAGATTGCTTTATTAGTCGGACAAAAAAAATCAACCTCTGTGACCTAAGGATTGGGCAGAGTGTAATGATAATGAACTTATGAAGGGGAAACCAAAATGACCCACCATTTTAATAATGTCTTTCCACTTGTTTTTAGCACTGTTAAACTTTATTTGTTTTAAAAAACCTAAGTTCTGTTTTTCAAAGGGGTCTTTAGTTATGTTTATATGTTAATATTTTTTATATTTTACTAGTCCCGATTTGTTTTGATTTCTCTTGTAAATTAACTAAACAATAGTTTTTGTAATGGCCGGGTAAGCAATTGTACAGTTTAACCTCATATAGTTAAATCCCCCTTGGGATCTCAAACAAACAAAAATTGGAGGCTACAATAATATATAGGATCATTCTGAACACAAAGAATTTTTTAAATTGCCCTGTTAATTCATTTTACTCCTTGTCAAATTCCTTAAGGTGTTGTTTAGTAAATAATAAATGGTTCATCCATCATTTATATTAAAAAGCTTTACGCAAAAAAAACGTAAGGGCTCAGAATTCAGGGGAATAAGGGAATGGATGGACTTGAATAATTTAGGTCAGTATATTTGCTCATGGATGACCCAGCCAAGAATGGGAGGGGAATCAAATATTAACAACGGAAAAGAAAATTATAGCTTTTAGGAAAACACTATGAATTTTGAATCACAAGTTTGGGGGCTGGGATTAATCATAAGGACTCTTAACTCATGTTAGGATTTGTAGGTGTTGTTAAGGAATAATTAGTAAGTTAAATGTGAGTTGATTGGAAATATGAGGACAGTGAGCGATAGAGGGACCATAAATCACATAGAGATCTTTTTGTTTCGTAGAAAGTTTTGATAGAAATATTGAAAACACAATAGGGACCCTAGCACTTCTGGAATAACAGAATTGAACTTTGGATTTCGACGTATTATAACATTCCAAATGGTCTGCAACTTACTAATCACGTTGGTTAGTTAAGACCAATTTTCAATAGCATACGAAATTTTGGTAGCTTTTTTGTTTTTCATTTGTACCTTTTTACCTCTTCTCAATTTTATAAGAGAATTTTACCAAAGTTTTAATATATGTAGGTTAACTAATCCAGAAAACAAATTTCCCATTTATAACACAGTACAAATTTAAGCAAAGCTTCCACAACTCCCATTCTTTTTACATCTTGTGTACGCTGTAGGTTTGTTTTTCATGCTTTCATAAACCATTGACATAAAAGTACATCAATTAAAAATTGACAAATGTTCAGATATGATATAATTAACTCATCCACAAAAACAAGTATATTGATCTCAATCCAGAAAAGGCTTTTTTGACTTTGATAAGACGCTGTAATAAACACTGACCTTTCACCTCTCATGATCTCTGGACATGATCATAGGTCGACCCCTAACATGTCAGCAGCCTCTCACCATCATTTGCTGATGATTTACTTTAGGTCTATATTTATCTCATGAATATTTCTTGCTTATACAGTTAGTGTCCTTCCGTATTTAATTTTTAAGGATTCATTCATTCCATGATGATGATTTCCAACTGTTGTTTTGAGAAAAGATTTTATGACTGACCGTGGAAATTTTATAACTCATTGGAGGGCATATTCATGGAATGATTTTACGAACTTTGAGTTCAAATGGGCCACATGACAAAATTTCTTTTCCTTTGAACTTTAAATTAAATGAGATTAAATCTTTCCTATAGAACACAAAGCAATTCATGCGTATATAACTCCCAGGAATGTTTTTTCTCTAATTTGTTTAATAGACAATCTCAGATTCGACCCTTCCTTGAATGAATATGTAAATTTAGCTTAATTAGCCAAATTCACTGTTAGAGTGATTTAAAGAGATTGATATAAGACATTTCATATGGCTCAATTGGAATGACAGAACTGATTGCAAACTTCTCGTAATTATTGTACTCGTAGATGGTTTTTTGGGTAACATTGTTTTATGAAACTATATTAATCCTCGCTTTTAGACGCACCCATTTTTGTACCCAATATTGAAAAAACTTCAGAATTTGGACTATTTGTAAAAATAACTATATATCTTTGCCAAAAGCTAATTTTGGAGAATTAAGGACAAAAACACCTTAATTGGTGAACTTTAGGCGTGCATGGGATGTAAATGACAATTGGAAAGTTTTCGGAATGGTTATTGATTTACTGGAAATATGTCAAATGAAATCTAGGGGTACTAAACTATGTAATTTTAATTGTAAATGTGGTATGTAAATACGCGTTTTGAATCGAGCTTTTTTTATTAATCATCGTACATCTTTTTTTTAATAACTTATAGTTGCACGAACACAGCCGAATTGGTTCTTCAGAGCATGCTAACTATTAATTCTTGCTTAATTTAGATACTATTAATCATCTCTGAAGCAAGTTCTTCATCATGTACAGTGTAAATGCCAATTACAAATTTATATATTAACATAGAGTGATTCCTAAGATCTGCTTCAAATCCCTATTTCGTTCTTCGAAGTTATAAGT
>JAQIYE010000258.1:0-14536 GCA_034699765.1 Xenyllodes armatus
CATTGTAATTTAATCCTGCAGCAAAAGGAGCCTTATTTCGTTGGCCAATTTACCTTAGATTTGCAAATTTAGCTCACTCAAGTTCAAGCTCATGAGCAGAATTAACATGGGTTTTAAGCCAAACTATGCAAGAAATATAGCATGATTTCGTCAGAGTGTCCAATCAATAGGTTTTATTGAAAGGTCATTTCCATTTGTAGATTACAAATGATTTGACTTTGGATATCAAGGGTAAATTGAGACTATTTTCCTACCTTTCCTAAAACGGCTTTAGGCTTGCTTTAGGGAAGCTTGTTTTAGCGAGTTTCATGAAGTGAATAGTTGTTTTTCGAAAACCCTGGCATTTCTACTTTTATGGGATCTCTGTACAAATTCTCACTTGATTACGTATATTTTTATTCAATTGAAATGACATTTTGTCTATGTTGCATTGACACTTAGCATATTTTACTTTCAATTGTGGTATGCTGCACTAACGATGCATTTAATACGCTATTTTCTCCAATTTAAGCTTATGTGTTCAACTTTATTGAATACTCAAAAAATATTAGCATGTCATGAACAAGTTATGTTTTTTTGTCTTTTCTCTCTACAAATACTAACGCTAAATAAATAGATTTCTTCTATAAATCTGAAAAACTACAATTGTAATACATGCAAATCATTAATAAGGAGAGCCAATGCCCAAGTTATATTTTCACCGGTTCCCATTTCCCATTCACCAAAAGAAATTAACTAACCTAGCAATATTAACAAACAACCAAATTATAAATTGGGCTCGAATGGAATCCCGGACGGCTATAATAATACACATAACTTAATTTTCTAAAAGTACAGAACCTTTAGGATCACAATTTACCATCACGCTGGAATTTTGGCAGGAACTGTGTAAATTTGATAATACCAATTTGGAACATTACGATTAAGTCGAGTCGAATAGAATTTGCAAATGAAACAACAATATTAACAGTCTAAACCTTTTAACAAACTTTTTAGAACTACATAATATATGATAAATTGATGTTCTGATTAATATATGTATTTTTTTTCTCTATTTTTAGGTCACAGGTTGCAATGATTTAACAAAAGTTAGTGATTAGTCAAGACACCGGTTTCCAGAAAAATCAGGGTTGCTGCGTAAAAACACATACTCATTTTGTTATCTCAGGTCAAAGTAGGTTTGGAACTTTGTCCATTTAAGGTAATTTTGGACTTATTGTCTAATGTTACATTGGACTTATTAATTAAAGTGACCCTAGAATTACTTGGCCCTATTGTCTTTAATAGGCTAGATCCAGACCTAGACTTAACGGATCTGGTATCATTCTCAACACGAGTTCCAAGCTCATCTGAAACAAAATAAGATCCTGTATCTGAACCCTTGGGGTCAAGCCCCGCATTTCTCATTATATCATCATCCGTGTCTTTTCTGAGAGCTGCCACTGAGCCACTTGCATCCAACTTTAAAAGGGAACAAAGAAAATACACAATTAATTTAGTCTTTTAGTATCTTGACCATGAAATGAATCTTTAAGTCAATGAGATTTTAGCTGAGACGTTCTCACCGCTTCAAATTCCTGTTTTGTAAATATTCGGCTCATAATATGGAGTCGAAATGGGACAATTAGAATAAGGATGAGTGGGAGGACCAGAGCTGCTGGAGTAAATTTTATTCCCCAAAGAACTGAGAGACATCCAATTTGGATGAGGGTAAAAATATGCATTTTGTAGGTTCGGACCTAGAGACAAGATTTTAAATGTTGTTTAAGATAAACTTTTTACTTTTGGATAATTCTGGCTATATGGTCTTATTTAAATTCTAATAGTCAATTGATTTAGAAATCTCTTACTCGTCGAACATAAAGGACTTGAGGATGATTTTCGACTTGTTTAAATAAGAGGGTGATCCTCTGAATGAATTGAACGCCAGAAAGTGCGGAGATTCCCATATAGAGAAATACTCCAAGGATTACAGCCATTGGGATCACTGAACGATGTGAAAGCAAAAAAAACGAAAATCATTTAGCTGATTTCAAAAACTTGTTGGATTTAGACCTAACTTTGTATTTTAAATGTTCAGTGCTAACTTACTTTTTAAAACTTCCGACATTAGGATAGAGAGGCCGACCAGAGTACTCACTACAAAGGCAGTGACCCTTTGCTCTGTTTGAAAATGGAGTACAGAATTAATTGAGGCTCATAAAATTTTTTACTTGACCTGCAGGGATCACGTTTCAAATAGGCTTTGCTTTAGGCTTTTAGAAATAAACTTACCATGAGCTCCAATCACTACTGGTTTTTCTCCAGGAGGATTATTAGTAGAGTATATCGTCAAGGCTGTGACATGTGCCACACATCTAACCGTGGCTGAGGATATAAAACATGTTCCAAGGAGCCCCATCCCACAATTAATAATCCCAATCAAAAGTATGTCCAAATGGAATCCTCCACCCTTAACAAGTCTCGTTTCCTTTTTTCCAACAATTAACCTGAAACAAGTATTGTCAAGTATTTTAAGTGATGACCTTTGACCTCTGTGATTATGCCGTGACTCTTACTCAGAAATAGAAGTTTCCATAAATAGGAGGATGAAGAGGAGGATGGCAGGGAGGACAGAGGCAGCAATCCAATAACCCCCAAGTGCCATTAAATCAAATGGATTAATAAACCAAGTACGATCCAGTCTTCTAGAATTTTGCAGCCCATCTCTGGCAGCATTTGGAAGAATTAGATAGTCAGTCTTTGTTTCATCAAAGATAAAGTCCAAAAAAGACATTGAGACAATAGCAAACATCACGGCAAAATTTGCAAAGAGGTTCCTTGACTAAAGTAGGAAAGATAATTTAACTTAGAGTTTTAATTCACTTTATGCACAAAGGTGAAAGGTCAAGGTACATCCTCACCATTTTGTTCAAGTATGTCCCACTTCTCATTTCCTTGAGAGTGTATGCAATAGTAAACGTCCCTAACATTAGGATAGTACAAAGGAGTGCAACGTTTGGTTGAGGAGTCCGATGAATATGAGTTGGAATCCCATCTGACCTTGCTGTTGTAGTGGTAGTTGTCGAGTTTCCACTAAAACAGCATTTAAATTTTAAAATCTCATTTTAGAAAACATTGTTTTGAAAAAACGTTTGAGCCAGTTGATAAACTCAAAATGTCTGTTTACCTTGACAGACCACAATCATAATGTTGCCTAAGAGGATGCTCCTCATAAATCTATGGGGTAAAATGAAATAAATGAAAAACAGCATTTTTCATGTTTAAAAGTCAAAGCACTGTGGTGAAAAAGTGACCCAAACCTTTATCAGGCTCGTAATGCTCTCATAAATGTAGACGAGTGAAATAAAAATTGCAAAGATTTCTTGCAAGAATCTCGTAAAATACTTCACAATGAAGCTTCCCTCAAGGCTCACGAAAATTATGGAAAAGACCAAAATCCAAATCCCAATCCATGCTCGGAGTGCTAAGTAATACTTCCCTTGTTCAAAGCCATGGCTCTTACAAAACTGTGCAATTTCATCAATACTTTTATTAGAAAAACTTGGTTCAATTCAATAATTTTTTTTTAATTTCACGAGTGCGATGTCCGATCATATGAAAATCGAGCACATACCTTGTAAAGGGCATCATCAAAAACTAACAATGGCCCTGTAACTCCAACAATTACAAGGGGTTGACCGGACAGTGTTGCAAATATTATCCCTCCAATCGCAGTTCCGATTAAAGTCTCAGTGATCCCAATATATGCATCCGTTTTCTCCTCTAATTTAAAACAAAATGTCAAAAGCTCGAGTAAAGTTAAAACAATTTTAGCAATTTTGCATGTCAACCAACAACCAAAAACATTACCCATGAGCCTTCCAAAAGCAATGGAACCAGCTACACAGGCAAAGTAAAGAAAAATTATCGTGGCCAAGCACTGGATATTTAGTGCATCTTTTATATCGGAGAAATATTGTGGGTATCGACGACGCACATCTTTAATGAGACCTCCAAATAGAGTATTTGTCCTTCTAAAAGGAGCTCCTTCATCTAAATTGTAAAAAAATAAAAAAAAAGCTTGAGTCATATGAAACCGAGTGTCTTTCTTATCCGAAAAAATGAACTATCAAGGTCAAGGCCATACCTTTACCAGGCCCACGACCATCAGGGAGATCCATTGACTCCATAGAAGCATCTTTTCTCTTCCGTAGCCGTAGTGCCTTCCCTTTCTCACGAAATTCCTCAAAAGCGAGGAGCTCATTATCCCAGTCCCCTGGGGGTAATACAATACTTTCTCCTAAAAACTCATGAATCCCCTTTTGAAGTTGTTTCTTTCCATTTGCTTTGTATGCAATTTTATGAAAATGCTGCATTGGCAAAAAACAGAAATTCCATGGTTTTTGGATTCACTAAATATTTTTTTAATTTTTGTTTAATAATTTTAAATGCCTTGGCCTTACATGATTATTCATCAGAGTGGCAATAGATCTTCCAACTTCTTTGTAGTCTACATCCGATGATTTTGGAACCAAAAGAACAAATATGAATCTTACGGGGATCGGAACCTACGAAAATAAAAATTAATCACTGGCAACGAGTTAGTTTGTTAATTCATGTCCAGAATGATACTCACCTCCGTAATATTGGGCATATACACACTCTCTGCTAGTCGAACAAATGCCAAGGAAGGATTTTTAAATGCCCCATCTGTTCCTACTAAAACAATTGAAGCTTCAGATCCTGGAGGGATCCTTCTCAAAATTGCTTCATTGGCTCCAAGCCACTTTAACTCTACGTCCGATAAATTTGAAGTCATCTTTGTCATGTCAATCTAAAAAGAATAAGGTACTTTAATACAAAATTTACATCCTCATAATGGGCAAAATCATCAGAAAACTTGAACTTACTGAAGTATGTCTAGGAGATTGATCGGGTGTAACCAGAAGAGAGCCCTCCCTCCCCTTTCTCTTATCCAACTCCTGCTTCAGTGACCCATTTGTTGGTGGAGTGAACTTTGACCCAGAGGAACTATTTTGTCTTAGAAGAGGCTCAGTTTGATGAATTGGTGACACTTTTGTTTTTATATCTTTGTCATCTTGAGGAATCTGCAGAAATGTGTCAAAAATAACTTACTTGACAGGGGAAACTTGAGAAACTAATTTGGAATTGCCCCTCCATCCAGGAACTTTACTTACATGAAGACTAGTCGTACTTCCAGTAGTTCTCCTAGTCCCAAAATGCCACCCACCCTTAGAGCCCTCATTGACATGTTTATGCCTTAGGAGGAGGGATCGCATCACAAGTTCTTTATCCTCTGTGGCAATCAACTCATTTTTAGCCATTTCCTCAACAACACGATACGCAACCCCGGGTAGGTCCTTTTCCTCAAGGTCAAGCATGACCACACCTACATTGTGACAAGCAAGCCCAATAGAATTGCGAAATGAATGAAATGGAGGATCTAGGTCAAAAGGTCAAGGTTATTCACACCACACTGACCAACTGACCTGTGTCAATAAGTTTCCTAAGATTGATAAGGGAATGGAAGCTAAGGGAAGCTACATGAGGTTTCCCCCATCTTTCCGCCCCTTCCTCAACGTCCTCTTCATATTTGATCCATCTTGCAGTCTCCTTCCATTCTCTCTCCTCACCTTCACCAGAGAGGACATCCAGTTCTACGAAAATCTAAAAAAACCAAATCAAAGGTCAAATTTAGTCTTAAAAGACTCCACATGGTTCAATTCAGATCTCGACAAATGTAAAGTCTCATTGTCTCTACCTCATGAGGTTGATGATCGTATTTAAGACCCTTTGGGAACTGTTGAGACCCAGAATCGGTATCCTTTGGAGGATAAAACCGATGTCTTCTAAATCCCTTAGTATTATCAAATCTATGACCTTGAACACAAAAAAGTGAATTCAAAGTTTCGCAATACTTTTGAAAGTTCAAGCTCAGACGGATCCAGAGATTTCTTCAACTTACTGCTTAGGTCATCCTTATCCATCTCTGCCATGTCAGCTGCCTCTACCATGCTCAGTAGCTGGAGTGGGGAAGGATCCTTAACCTCTGAACCAGAACGAATTCGTTTTTGTATGTCATCAAATCTTGGGGTCCTACTCCTTCAAAAAATACCAAGAAACTAAGGATAAGATTACAGAACATGAGGTTCTTCCTGGACAACGTTTGCAGAATTTCATGGCAAAGTTCTTATCATTTGCAAAAACTTAAGCATAAATATAAATATTTCCGTCATCAGTCATCATGTAATTTGATCCACTGAGAATGGATTGGACTGACATGACGAAGACAAAAATGAATGAGAATTCTTAGTGAGGGACCAGAATCTCAGAATCAACTCTCGTACCCTAACTTTCTCCTTTTGATACCGGAAAAAAATTATAACTAGTTTTTTCTTGACCGATGTAACGGTAATTACATGTATGATGTGGTTATTATTATTAAAAGATGACTATCTCATTATTTTAGCAAGTCAACATAAAGGATCCAATTTCATGAGCGGGCAGATGGAAACTCAAGGTCTCATCAGTCATACATTTTTTTGCAATATGGATCTTTGCTTGAGTTGGGCCAAACATTTCCAAGTATGGACGAATTACAGAAAAAGATGAATTTGACCAAGGGTTAAATATAGCATATAACAAATTGACGTTTTTAGCCGTACTTGGATGACGCAGATTTTGCAAAGAAATATTGAGCCTTGCTTTTTGAAATGCTTATGTGTGCCTGAATAATAATACACAAAAATGTTTGTCACTTACTTTAGTTTTCTCCTGTCAACGATACTAGGTGAAGTCACTTGTAATGGAGAGCCTCCTTTGGTTAAAAACAATACAAATGGTGTAAAATTAGCAAAATTATCTGGGTCAAAAATTATAAAATAAATGAGTAATGGTGCAATTTTTCGTAATTTCTTAAAAATTATGGATGGGCATTTAACATTTTGAAAATTAGAACAGTTTTGATTCTCCAGAAAAAACGTTTTGGCACTGGCATAACAACCTGGAGTTTTAAGTAAGGACGTTGTTCCAATTTTGGAAGGTCAATTCCAGCCTCTTTCAAAAATTTGATCTTTTCAAGTGTCTTAAAGCGTTGATTTGTACCTCTACAGTAAAATCAATTTTTCTTGCTGGAACAATAGGTTAAATGTAAAAGGCTGTCGACTCACCAACTTCAAATTGAACTTTCTTCTGAGGACTGTCCATGAGATTAAGGAATGAGATAACGTTTGTTGCTGGAGCGCTCCTAAGGAATCATAGCACAAAAGTTCCAGGAAAATTATATTTAATTGGTATTGATTAAATTGAATTCTGCAACGATTCGGTTAATGTCAAAGGTTTGGGATTTTTTCGGAGAACCAACATAATTCTCCATATTTGTCCTTATGTCATGATCCATGAACATATTTATGTAAAATTAGTTTGGAGGGGACCCTGGTTAAGACTGGGAACATACACGGAATCAATATTCGCAATTTTTATTCAGACCAGATCAAGATTATAAAGTAACTTTAGTGGTAGGAAGTCGGAAGGGGATAACGTCGAATGCCCTTTCTAGCCGGAGCCTTTCCTAAGGTTTGTGGTCACAAATTGCCTCAAGGATTATCATAGGTAAAATCCTCCAGATCACAAATCTGCCAAAATAAAACTTATTCGGAATACTAAAAAAATTCACTGATTTCATAAATACGGAGTCAGAGATTATGATCCTCTCCGTGAGGATCCATAATTCATATATCATGTCATCGCCATCAAAACATTTTTCATTTCCTCTAATGTCATGAAATTTATCTAATTTTTTGATTTGCAAGGAATGAGATGTGTGTATCAACATACTACAAGTTAATCAAGTTTTTTTTGCTTACACGTTTTTTAAGAGAGGCCATGTCTCTTGGGGATCCTCATCCCCGTCTGGAAGACTGCTGGATTCAACTTGAGGGTCAGACATTACAGTTGGGACTGGAGGCGGGACCTGTTTTGGCAAGGTGGCATCCCCACCTCCACCACCAAGTCCACCTGAGCTCCTTGCAGCCCCTTCCGGTTCCATTTTACTAACACTTCTTCTTCTGCCCGTGGGTCGATTTAAGACAAATGGTTTCAGGGGTTGATGAGTTTGTGGAAAATTCTCTTGTCTGTGAGCTATAGCCAAATTAAAGAGGAAAGCCCATGAATTTATTTATGAATTGAGTTATTGTTATTTAGATCCAAGACTCGGTCAAGTTGTTCGTGACTTTTTCGTGAGCTTTCTAACCAAAATTGCAAAAACTTCGAAATATTGCTAAACACAGGCTTAAATAGAGTAAACATATGCTCAAGGCATGGGAAGCTTTCGATGCTACCAATAGCTCTTCAATTCGTTAAATTGAGCTATAAACAATTTTGAAACTTTTACCGTAACTTTACTTTGTTAATTCGGCTCGAAGCCGAATTAAATTACGAATTTATCCTCAAATCCACTTATCTTTTAGCCTTGCAATTAAGTAAACTGTGAAAATTCTTGGACATGTTGTTCTAATATACAAGTAATTTTTTTTCCCCAAAGTTAGTAAATGTGTCTGTTGGGAATGGAATTCTGATGTTTTTGCGAGTCATTATCGCAAAGACGGAAATCAAAACAATATTTTTATTGTGAATGTAAAGGTCCAAAGGTTGAAACTTACATTGAAAGTCTCGTTCATCATATTTTCTTGAGTCTGTCAAAACATCGGATCCAGACACCATTGTCAAGTTGAAAGGTTGTGGAGTCTCTTGAGGAGGCGGAGGCCGTGGACTCCTTTCCAGTTCACCCATCATTTCAGACAACAAGTTGTCATTGTCTCCCTCATTGTCCTAAATTCCATACATGAAACAGGGCATCAAAATTGTTTTGTAATTAACTAAATGTTTTGACTATGAGGATGAAGCATTTCTGAGAAATCTAACCATGTCCTCCTCCTCCATTATGATTTAAAAAGCTTGCGTTTTGTGAAAGGGACAGTGACAGGACCCTGATTTTGAAAATGTGATTGTTTTTGTTTTTAACTTAAAGTTTTTTTAAACTTTGGTTAGTTCAAAATTTAATTTCTCTTATAAATTTTGCAAAGCATTCAGTAATGTACAATTAAAATGTATTTTACATCTTATAAATCCAAGGGGCTTATAGAATATATTTTAATTTAATGCTTCATCGATACTAGTGTTCCGCAGCCCGTCTATGTATCTATGTATGAGAGGTTTGAATACAATATCTCTTTTACTATCTTAATCTTAACAATTAAAACCTTATCTGATTTATCTATAAATGTGTGTTTAGATTGAGTTCACAGAATTATCAGGGTCAAAGCAGCTTGCTATATAGAGATTCATTTACGACAAACGGTCATCAACCAGTCCGTAATAGCTCATAATCTCGATTCCGCTCTGAATCTATACATAATGGAAATGGATAACATTAAGACAACCTTCTTAATTGACTTACCGAGGAACGGCGTCGTTGCCCAAATGGAGTTGAAAACTCAGTATGAGTAAAATCCCGTGTTGAATCCGTTGGATTTTTGGAAGGGTCCATCTCGTCTGGAATCCGTTAATATTAGACCCTGCCGTGGTCACTTTTGGTGAAAGACAAACCTGGCAAATAAATGAACCCAGTTCTAGTCAAATCTCTAGCTCACTCAAACTTCTAAAATGTCCAAAACAACAGTAGTATAATTATGTTTAAAATGTTCAATATAAATTCAAGGGGAGAATTTGTTGAAAGAAATGGAGGAAATTGATAAAAACACGCGTGCACAACAGAATCCGCACTTGATAACCATTAGTTAAACTTTACTACTTGAAATCGACTAATGACAATTTTATGTTGCAAGTTGCAATTTTGTATCTGAAACGAGTCTCTAAAATTTTAAAAGCACATGTCCTCTCTTAAGTGGAGTGCTTGTGAGACTACTCGTAAACAAATTGTAAAGGAATCTCCTACTCACAAATTACAATAGATTTATGTTCTACATCCTTCCTTTCCCAATTACAATTCCAATTTGCAAAGTTCTTATTGAATTGAGTGAGGTAAGGGAAAATGATAATAATTGGATTTTTTGCGCCTGGGTGTCTGGGCCTGACTCCGATACCACAAACAATGGACTGTAAAAATTCCTTGCACATTTTCTTTGTGCTCATCCCCACTTTATAAGTTATCGGGAGCGGTTACATAATTTTATTGTTCTCAGAAGAACCCCAGCTCACACCATATATCCTTTGGATATTGACAATGCAAAATTTGACGGACTCATGTTCCAGTACAGGATGACTTGAAAGAATTGAAAAGACTTTTTCTTGGTTGACAAATGGCAAATTGGGAATGGGTTATTGTGTTAGACCATAAGTTAAGATATGTAAAGAAAAGTATCGGATCCTTTAACTCAAGGTCATGTCTTACTTTGTATATAATGATGTGAAAAATTAAGAAAGTAGGATCTCCTCCAAGGTGATATTTACAAGAACGGAATAATTTGAATGGGCAACCTTTTTGTTACAAGATTTTAGTACAGAACTCTCGATAAACACTTGTAGCATTATTTGACACTTGGAAACTTCCTGTCACAAAAACTGTCTTTGAACCAGAACTAACTAAGCAATCCAATTAAATTATGTAACTAAATTGAGTTCATTTTTTAGTATTGATGATAATATGCTCATCTATTGTCACAAAGCAAGATGCCTTCACACAAAAAATGATTATAATAAATAAATAACCCAAAACTTTGGGGCCAAACGTTGTGATTGTCTTAATCAAGGCCTGTGCTTGTATTGAACTCTTTGTGAGAATTTAATTATAGGTTTAACGGGATAACAATAAGCAGGCGTAACTGATCATCTCATAAAGTCTGTAAAAACGGGTTGGGTTGGCTTGGCTCTGAATATTAAATACATTCTGCATGAGTCAATGGAATTTGAAGAATTTAATAGCCTCAAATTGCTAAAATACCATTTGAAAAATTTGAAAGCATCTCTCTGCATCATTGTTATACTCAGAACTTCGTCAATCTACTTATCCGTAAATGATCTTATTGAGCGTCGAAAGCAAATACGAGCTATAAATTTCCCATCGCCATTTCTAACATCCGGTATTTATCATTATCAGCAAATTCCCGAACGGATAAAAATAAAGTTCATCATCATGGACCCTCTAATATCATATCCACTTTATCAAAAGTCAGACCATAAGCAAATTACAAGAAATTACGATACGAAGGGTCTGCTGATTCTAATGACTCACTTGATCAGCCTTTTTGTATTTTAAGTACCTTAAAAGATGGATTATAAGAAATGTATCTTATCGAATCAAAGATCATATTGTGTTTCAAAAGGTTGTCCGAAACAGTAATTCTATATTTTGCATTTTGGCAGGACCACTGTCATGATTTTGGACCGATCAACGGAGGTTCTTATGGGAAGGCCTTGTCTGTCTGTCCGTCCGTCGGTCTGTCCGCGCTTCCACAAAAAAATAGGGTCAGTTTGGCCCTGATTGGCTTGTTTATGGACACTTGTAGGATAATCTTCTAATTTTAACGTCGTCCAAAAGCCAACAAAACGTCAGATTAGGATTGTCCAAAGGCAACAAAAAGGCCAGGTTGTTGATCGGTCGCAGCTTGCCACCTCAGGAAGTTTTTGTAGTGTGTAATCATCTTCATCCCAGAGATTCACATCATGGTCATTATTTTGCATTCCGTAAAATCCTTTTGCTTCTTTCTTTCACCCTTTCTATTTTTACGCGTATGCCATTGTTCCGAGCCTGAACTGAACGAGAAATTATGCTTATTATTTTAATATCTATTGTTTGAAAAAAGTTTAATCATGCAATGAGTTTGTATGAATTAATCCAACCACCTGCCTCGGAACTAGTGATACTGTATTCCAGATATCATATTTGCAGCTAATGTGATTGGGATTGAGAAGGTTAGCTGTAGTGATTTGCCATAAAAAGTTAAACAAACACGTCACGGCGTCTTGTGAATGAAAGGTTGTCAAAATTGGCGAGTCAGCACTAACATTGAAAAACTCTATTTGGATTGAATGAGTTGCAAATTGCAAATATTCCAACATTGTGATATGTTAATGTATAAAGATTTTAAAATCTCTACTTTGGTATAAGAGAGCGAAAAACTGCTACAAAGAGAGTTGTGCTCTAAATTCCTATTTACATAGCTTATGGTTCAGAAAATGTGGGGATACTTTTAGGCTTAAGAGTTGTTTGATGTTTATCTCATGGTCTTTGTTTACGTTGTAATGTTCGTTTTTAAGTTTTTATTTACATGCCGTTGACAAAATTAGATCTTAATTCCCTTTATGTCAACAAAATGTGAAGACTGGCATATTTTATTTTCATTTTAGGGATTAGTAAGTTTTACTGTACGTTAAAGTATTAAACAAAATGAAGATTTAAATAAATTTTTTGGCTAACTTAAGGCTTTCTATTGTTATTAACTATTATGTAATTACGTAAAGGGAAGGATCTTTCATTTTAAAATATTATTTTTGCAGATGTTCAAGGTCAACATTAATCCGCTATTTTAAACAAATCCTTTTAGCAGAGGGTCGGGTCGGGAAATAGACATGGATCTGACTGGCGAAACACTTTTATGGTCGTAAAGCTTTAAGGGACACATTACAGAATCCCTTGAAATGAGAGCAGTAGAAAAATAGTTCGCGATATCTTTTTACTTTGTTAAAATTTTGAGATCTGCCTCATATATAAATGTGTTCCGACCTTGAGCTCTAGTGGGTGGGTCATTTCTTTTGCTTATAATTTTAAGTGTTTCCGAGTTTTTTCACAAAAGGTCTCCTTTACATTTTACGGATTTTTGGGATAGGTCATGTTCTTTTTATGTATTTAACCTTCAAAGTTAACGAGCCAAAAACCCATTTGCCAATCAAGGTTCCGAGTTTCAAAATACTTTTACACTAACTAAAAAATCAGTCGTTTTAAAGCAGAAGCTTGAGAAGTTGATTCATTAAACGACTCGCAATTCTTGGAATAAAACCCCAAAATACATTCCACATTCTCAGCAATCAGCGAATAAAATCAAAACAATAGTGACCCATCTAATTAAGCTATTTTTAATGACTGATCTTTTCTGATAAAACTTGATAGTTTGGTGGATCTTTGATTCGGATCTCGTATGTCCTTATCCACACATAATTTAGTCATTTCTTATCTGACCTCAAACCATAAGTCAAGGAAACAGGAAATAGATACAATGTACTTCTTGTAGCCACCACTTATCTTCCGTCCGAGATAACTACATTATGTGGATTGTGTGCATCTTCATGGAACGACAAAACAAACAAAAATCTATAGGGATAATGGAGAAATTGTAAAAAATGTCTCCCAATTGGATGTTTAATGTACCGAATCATTAGAATCCAAAAACTATCTTTGATAAACAGATTTTGTCAAGTTCTAATAAGATTTAATAAATAGTAGAATCGAATTATTACCCAGATTTTGTATCTGGAACCTCAATACAATTTGCAATTTTACTTTCACTCTACTCTCTGTCTTTTAAAATCCCAAAAGTTCTGATGATGTGTAAAATGCTTACCTGTGTAATATGCTGGACACTGTAAACAAAGGAAGGGTGAAATGCAAACACGTCAAAGAATTGATATTAAAACTCCAAGATTTGGTTAGAATTTTGGTCTATTTTTAAGCTAATGATACATGGAATGGACCCAAGATCCTGAAAATAATACTCGAACGAAATTGATATCTTTCACTTTCACAATTCAATATTCATTGGGACTTCAGATGTGTAATTTTTTTCCCAAAGTGACACTTCTATCTGAATATAAAATGGTCCCTTGAATTTTCTGGATAACTCGATTGGATTGAATGCTT
The DNA here is from genome assembly GCA_034699765.1 of Xenyllodes armatus. Classification (NCBI taxonomy): domain Eukaryota; kingdom Metazoa; phylum Arthropoda; class Collembola; order Poduromorpha; family Odontellidae; genus Xenyllodes; species Xenyllodes armatus. Next base: position 13,877 of record JAQIYE010000258.1, read on the forward strand.
TCTAACTTGCAACATTTTCCAATGAAAGTGAATAATTAAAAATGATTGCCATATGATGTACTTTGGATGATTTCCAAAATCCACCTGAACTGAAGAATGAATGCTTTCTCAAGTACTTTTTAGATTTTCTTATTCCAAATTATAAACTACAAGTTTTCGGGCTCCCCATGCTTCGACCTTCCTCAAATTCTTTTGAGTTGTCCCATCGAATAAAGCTTTTCCGAGTCCACTCCATTTCCTTACCGTATGTTCTTTGGTCTGGATGTTTATAATATTGATTTTCTTAAATCCATAATTTACTTCGAATAAGAAAAGTAAATGGAACACGAAAGTGGAAATTACGAAAATTAATGGAGTTTGTGTTCACATAGATTTATAAAGTCGTGTATTGGATTACAATTATTTTGTTACTGAGCAAGTTTTGGCGTTATAATACCATGAAGTATTGCGGTCATTCCTGCTTACCCTCTACCTAATCTGATTATGTATCTCTTCTATCCTCCTTTATTGATAATCTGATTGTCGTCTGCCCTACCATGTGTTTCCGGTGTGCGGATCCTGGATTGGATCGATATAAATTGGGGTCGTCAAGTTGAGGCCGGAGACTCGGAGATACGGGGTTCCGGAGGTCCGGAGTTTTCATAACTCCCGATCCCCGGG
>JAQIYE010000259.1:0-14511 GCA_034699765.1 Xenyllodes armatus
TTTCCGAAGAGGATTTTTTGGATTATAATCGGAATGAAGATGTAAGTTTAAATTTCGCGCCGTGATTTCAGCCAAATAATAATCGATGGATTCACGCAAAATGGATTATAACCCAAATGATCAAAATCCGATTTTAATCATTTTTTGATTTAATCGCCTCGCGTGAAAGACCCTAATAATTCAATGAGGAGTATGCATTATTCCCCATTATGTTTTATTTTTGTGTAATTATATTATACCAAAAAGAAGAGAGAGAGGCTTATTCATATCATTTTTAAGACATATTTATGGACTGTACTTATTTTTCTAAATCCATTGTTTAGACTAATCCTCCTCTCTCATGCCTCATGAGCTTTGCATTTTAGAAAAGAAGGGCCTCTTAATCCCCGGGTCATCTTCCTGAGCCGTATAGTAGAAATGAGTCAACTCAACGCAAATATAAATGGATCACATAACATTATGAAATTATGAATATAATGATTGCGTACAATTATTATTACTTTGAACTGAATCCTAAATTTCACAAATTCTTTAAACAACATTAAATTAACTAACAGTCCTGATGTAATTTTTTGTTTGTAAAGGTCATGGGTAAATGTAAGTATAATATGCATGTTTTTAGTACATGGACCCTACCAATTATAGAATTAGGGGCCTATAATAAGTGGTTTGAAACCCTTCATTGAAAGTCAAGAAGAAGTCCATTAAGAGCACAAACACAAACGTATCAATTTTTTAATAAAAATTCCCATCATATCATAATAATATGGTGAGGGTACAGTACTTAACCCCAAAAACCATCAATTCAAAGAGTAACTTTGACCTTTAAATGTATGTCAATCATTTATATGAATTTTAGCTAGAACCTTTCTTTTTTTTAAAGAAAAAAAGAAAGGCACACTTTCAAAAATACATTTAGAAAAATTTACCCTGTTTTATTGTGCTTTCTTGGCTTTCAAAACTTATATGGGATTCGTAGAATTCTAATTGTACTTCTATATTGTTCAAGTTCAACCCTACCCTCAATTTGGGCCTTAAAAAGTCACAAGTAAATGTACATTACATACCTTGAAATGTCAGCTTTCCATATTCACTGCAACAGGTTACAGCACAACGATATGGGTCACACGGTCACACCAACCTATTTGACCTCTGAACTCACAATCAGTCTTATTGCACCTTATGTTAGTTGTTATTGTTCAAAATTTCCACTCGGTCATCCAAAATCTTTCAAACTTTCAAAGCCTCCAAATGTTCCAAAATCTGAAGTTTAAGCTAATTACTAACTTGATGTTTCTTTTTAATAAAATTTTAATTGCGCTCTCACAAAAACTTAACTTTTCATAAATAAGTTCGAATCGGATAAATGGTACTTTTCTCGGATGAGCTCCGGTTGTGGTTGTAGAAGAGACAAATAAATAACTGTTACTGTAATGCTCTTGGACCAAGCGAAGGGAGGAAGAGAAAAACAAAGTTTAGAAATGAAAATCCTAGAAACGGACCTTTTCGTTCGTCTGAATTCAGGGATCTGGATACATGGGCTCTGGACCCGATCCGAAATGGGTTCCTTTATTTGGAGAACGATACAATTCACATTCGAATGAAATGAATCAGAGAGAGAAAGACGAAAAATGTAGAACCCGGGACACGGGGAGGACTTTCAGGGAGATCAGATCACTCACTCAGTTAGATCAAATCAGAATTGGAGATGTGCAATGGGAGATGATGATGATAAAAGTTTAAGGGTCATAGGTCAATCCGGCTCACCTGTTTCAGAGGTCAAGGGTCAGTAATTAACCAAATTCTTTTTAGTTTTTAAGGAAATTTGGTACTCGGTTCAACTGATTGAAAAGGGCTTGGTAGTTTGAAAAATTTCAGCAAGTTTTGACCAGGATGAGGGTGTCAAATATGCTCAAAATTCCAGAAATACTAGAAATACACAATAAGGGTTTCGTGAGCTTCATTTTTTCTGCAGCTTGCTCTACGACTTTTGATTTCTGGCAATTTTGGCATTTGGTGGACAGTCTGCCAAATTGGCAGTTTTGGCACTGGCATTTTCGGCGTGCCACGCTTTTGAGGCGCAACCTGCTTGCTGTTCTTGAAATTTGACGATCAAATTGCTAGTTTTCTTTTGCATATGACCGATTACAACAATAAGACGACTTTGGTTTCAAATTTATGAAAATTAGGAAGGGGTCACATTATGATGGTAATGGGATGGTATCGCTCCTCCGTGCTGCTATTATTTAAGGATTGCCAGTGAGACCTCAAAAGAGGGCAATACGCAACAAAGGGATCTGCTCTCTTCAAACTTTATCCATTGTTCAAATGTTTCGGAGCTGTCATCGAAAACAGCATTCATACAAGATCATTTGACGATCTCAGATTTACACCATTATGTCAGCTAACCAAGAAAATTGAGGAGGAGGAAACGCTCCTGAACAAAAAAAAGGCCTAAAATATTGTACGTATTATATTATCAAAACCCCAAATCCAGCCCTCATAATTAGTATATTGATTAGGATTAGGATCATGGGAGAAACTTGTAGTAACGTAGCCAGATCGAACAACGGTTTTATGCAATGGCGTGTATTCAAAATGGTCAGTTAATAAAATTTCAAATTTTGCATAAACAACAATGTTTTAGATTCTTATAAACAGTTTATTCATTTTCTTGAGCTCAAGGGTTAACTGATGCTTTTTGATCCTCTCTTCGGACAGGATGAGAGTTTTTCTACAGTTTTAATTTGTCATGAAAAACCCGGAGAACTGGACTGTACCGAGAGGGCCGTCGTCCCATCGGCTACAATTTCAGATTTTTAGACAACCGACCTCCGAAAAATAACAAGCCCGATATCCGATCGACGACCCGAACATGACACAATGAGGAAACGTAGTCCCTCATTCATAATAACCCTCACCATTCACCAACCAATAATAATAATAACATTCACACAAACACGGAATAATAATAGTAAAACCAAAAGATTCAACATCCGACCTCCCCATGAATGGTAAGGGTCATGTCATGTCATGACATTTGAGACCTTCATCCTCATCCCTTCAAATTGGATGGATTTTTATTCCAGGAACAGCAACAGCAGTCTTTTAATCCAATCCAATACCCATAATTTAGGAGGTTGTTCGAAAGGATACCAAAAAGTAGCAATATCTACCTTTAAACTTTTGAACGTTGTGCAATAAGAGACGGGGTTCCCTTTTGACAGTCCAGTTCAAGGGACCCCTTTTAGCTCAGCTTCATTCGTCCGTCCGAAAACAATTGAGCCAATTTAATTTGATCCAATATAGGGTTGTACAGAAAAAGGGAATCTCAAGTGCAGGTCAGATATTTGCAAAATAATGTTATAACTTGACCAGGTCAGGGAAAACGTAACTCTTCTATTTACGCGCATCCAGTTAATCCGCATATGCATGTAAATATCACTGGGTGAAATCGCACGACCTCGACCAGAATCCGATGCATCCTTGATTCCGTTCATTTCGAATTGAATATGATTGTATAAAACTTTTACAAATATTTTATGTTGGTGAACAAACAAAATCCAGAAAATTTGAGCTTGGAAGTTTGGTCCAGTTCTAGTTATGACCAGACACCCATTCTTCTTCCTGTTCCATTAAGGGTCCCAAATCAGGATCATGTTGATGGTCATTTATTGGTTTGGCCTCCTCTTCCTATGTTATCTGGCACAATAACAATAATTCAAATCATTGGAATTTTGTTTTTCAAATGTTTATATGGGAAAATATTGGATCGAGTGTGGGTGCCATATGAAGGGACAATGGTTCCTCTGGGTCCACAAATTGGCTTACATAAATCATATTAAAACTAAGTAGGTAGATAGACATCTCGTCCATGAGCTCAAATTGCAGCAGTAGATATTTTATATGTTTGTTCAAGAGCCCCTAATTCTTTTAAATCTGTTTATCACTTCACCCCCTTAAAATGCCCGGGTATTTAACTCTGATCCCGGATCAGATAGAATCTGGTCCAATTATCCATGTGGCCCTTGACCTGAAACCCATCATCATCAAATCCCATGGGAGAGAGAGAGATAGAGAGAGAAGTATTAGAAAACTGAAATGTGAGAGTTCAGAGATTTTAAAATTTAAATTGGATTAAACTTTTCATGAAAAATCATTGAATTTTGACAGGCAGGTCAAATAATTTAATAAAAGTACTTTCTATACGGAGTTTGAGAATAGAATTTGAAAAGGAAAAGCAACTAAATATTGGTTTGCTTCTTTCGGGTGTTAAAATGTAAAAGTCTGATTACAAATTTTTATCCTTTTCAGGTAATTGAACAGTTAAGCAAAATTGTCGTAAGTTTTGAAAATTATTTAAAATTCGAACTTTAACCAGCAGGCTGATTTATCTTGTCCGAAGCTCGAAAAATTTAAAGGGCCTACTTCGGGAAAGTTTTTCTCTAATACTACAAAGCACAGCTGACAATTTACAACATTTTAAAAGTGTTAAATAAACATTTCATTCTATCCAAAATGCAATATTCAGATGGCCTTTGAGGGGCTGTTTTAGCATTTGATCCCAACCCTTTATAAAAGCAAATCATATCAATGAATGAATGCATCACAAAACGAAAACCAAATTTCAGTCATATTTTTTTTACAAATGCAAATGTGTGGGTTAGGATCATCATTGGAATAAACTTTATATTATTATATTTATTTATTTACCTGACTTGTCAATCAAATCGGCTTAAAATGCTCAAAAACTTAATTTCATATTCATCTTCCTATTATGCATTTTATTATTTTCTTCCCACAGACAATTGTACAAATTTGGTCATGTATTTTTCATATTTAAAACTACTCTTATGAGTCTAGTGACAAACCACCGGCAGTGGTACGTCAATCATAAAAATTCATAATTTGTCAGTCAAACCAGCAGCAACCAGCATTTTATAAAATGAAAGTCAATATTACGTAAAAAATGGAAATGCAAATAATGTCAATGTCAAAAACGATTTCCTACTTTTTGACATTCAACAAAATGCATAATGTTTAGCACAGTAATGCAGAGGGTGAGGTCATGGGTCACCCAAAAATAGATGCACTTCATCATTTTCATCACACCAATTTCTAACCTTAACAAGATTCAAAAAAATTCTATTTTCTACCAGTATCATCAAAGGTTCCGTTCCACCTCCTCGGTCATTCTGAATCAGATCGACAAAAATGGGAGTCCATGAACATGAATGAAAAAGGGGTTCCAAAAAATCCTCAACATATTTCATGCTAGGTGGCCCAGAAAATTTGACCACAGCTGCGAAACTGATTCGAAAAAATTAACAATGGGAATGGAAAAGAGGAGTGACAATGACAAGACGGGGCTATACTCTGAGGTTCCTCATCTAAATGCCATTGGGACCATAAACTTTTTTTGTTATGGTCGACACAACCCATCAAAGTAAGTTTGATACTATTATTATTACATGCACCCAAGGAATTGGGAACAAATGAATTGAATTGATAGGGCAAATTTTTAAATCTCGACTCGGACTCGAACGTTTTTGTAACAACGAGTCTTTACAGAAACTCGAACTCGAATGAGTACTGTATTGTTTCTTCATAACGGGTTCGATCTAATATTCGAGCCTGTCCTTAATGAATTCCTCAAATCGAGGACCAAGAGGGAGCCCTTCATTCAACCATCATCAAAAGAATAAAATGTGTCATTCAACACAAACTCAAAATCATAATGGGATGGGTGTCAATTGTCAAAATTTTGAGCTCTCTTTTATTCTTGAACGGGGTTTGAGGGGGGTCATTGAATCGTAGGATTGAAAACCATTGTTATAAAAATATTTGGAGAGAAAATGTATTGAATGAAATCACTAAATTGAATTCATTACTGAACTATGATGAACTTTCAACCATATTATTAGTAAATACATTAGAGAGTCTCAAAAAAGAGTTTTTTTTTTAAAAAAAAAAGTGTCAAAAATTAACTTTGGCTCGTATCGAGTCCATGAGTTGGTTTGGTTCAAAAACAAGCCAGACTAAAATTGTAAAGAACCTAAGAATCTAACGTTTTTACGTTCAAAGTTACATTTGACCTTTGCGTGACCTCAATCAAAGGTCAAGGTCAAATGGCGCAAAGTGAGATTTCTTGCGCTTTCAATACAAAAATGGCTAAAACGTTTACGTAGAACGTTTTTACGTTCAAAATTACATTTGACCTTTGCATTCCCCCAATTAAGGCTCAAGGTCAAGCGTTTTCCTCCATCGCAGACCATCTACTACACACCGCTTATAGCGGTTTATTAACTCTTCTCTTCGACTCTCGATCCTATATACGACTCAGAATTCGTCATAAAATTATCAGGAATCAGAGTTTAATAAATAAGTTAATTCCTTCACATTTTGACTATATCCAAAACGAGTCAGAATAAAAATTTTCAACATTCAAAATTCCACTCAAATCCTTAGATTTTTTGAGGCTCGGTTCAAAACGAGTCTTGATAATGAGTCCGTCTCATAATCAAATTAAGTACTTTGTTTTAGGGACGCGTGGTTTGAACAATTTTAAGGCTCCAAATGATGCCATCTACTCATTTTTTCAGCAGCATCAAAATGAAATTGTACCAAATAAATCCCAATCCGGGAAAGAGTTCAAATGAATTTTTTTTTTCCAGAGCTCAGAACTCTCATAAAATTCAAAATAAAATTTTGTGTTTGAAAATTTGAATTTGTCTCAATCAGATTTTTGAAATTTTTTGTTTGTTTTGAAAATTTTTTAAATCCCAATTTTTAAAATTTGGGAAAAGTTTTAAAAAGTTTAGATTTTACAGAAATGACACAGAGACTTCAACCATCCATGATGATGATGATGATGGGCGTTAGAAAATTCAAGGGTCTTCAACAACAACGGATCATGTTGATGACCCAAATCAATAATGGGGTCAAGGTCAATTTGCCAGCCTCATCAATGTCAATCCTTTCCAAATCACAACCTCAACAATTATTATTGATGACCCAACGAAGGATGGCTTCAACAACTCCAACTACAGAAAATAAACTTTCAATTTCCAAAAATTCAAATCCATGGACAAAAATGAGCTCTTACCGATTTTTCAGTGATAGTTCAGTCAGACTTACTACAGGAACTGGGACTGGTTCAACTCCAACAAAAGTAGAATCAATGAGTTCAGCTGAACTTGATCGACTAGTCAAGAAAGAGGGTCAAGTTGTTGTTTTTATGAAGGGAGTTCCAGATGAACCTCGATGTGGATTTTCAAATGCTGTTGTTCAAATCTTGAGAATGCATGGAGTGACCTCATATGATGCACATGATGTTTTAGAAAATGAAAGTCTTCGACAAGGTGAGGAGGACTAAAATTAAAATAAGAGTTTACTTGAACAAGCTCAACAAAATACATTTTACTCAACAAACTGTATTTTTGTAGTTTAATTTAGTTGCGAATGCAAAAAAGTAATATAAGACATATTTTATAGCAATATAACAATTATTATTACTTTAAATTTTGAATCGTTACTTTACACTTTTAAAGGAATCAAGGAATATTCAAATTGGCCTACAATCCCTCAAGTTTACATCAATGGAGAGTTCATTGGTGGATGTGACATTCTAATTGAGCTGCATAAGAGTGGAGAATTAATTGAACAACTGAAGAAAATTGGGATTAAGTCTGCTCTGGAACAGGATAGTAATAGTTCTACCTCTGACCAATCAAATTCTAAGAAGGAGTGAACAATCTAAGGTAGTAACAGTAACAGTAAGAATCAATGACTACAATTGTAAAGTAACTGAAATTCTATAAGTCTAGAATAGAAATTGATTCTATATAAATAATAACAATAGAAATTTCAAGTTGTCAATTGAACTGTATCTTTCAAGACTTCCATTTGAGTTCATTTCTCAAGGTTATTCACAACATAGTAAACTTTAAGGCTGATTTTTGTGAATTTGCTTCCTCGCCCATTTCACACTCGGCTCGGCTCTCCTCCTGACCCTCTTCAGCGTCTGGGACGATGTCGTCAATTTCATCTCTCTGGTATTCTGAAAAATGAGGTTCAAATCCAGACTTGAAATCCTTTCCTGGAATTTCAGTACCATTTCCAGTGAATGGGACCTTGTATGGACCTTCTGACTGAGGCTTCGTTTTCTCAGTCGCACACTTACTCCACATTTTTTCAAATACACTCTTATTCCATATTTCTTGAAATTGTGAGTTTGGGACCTCCTCCAGTTCATCCCCGAGCCCTTCACCTCCAACCACACCAACTGCTGAATCAGACGATGGGAAAAGACTGGTGTTAGCAGCTTCTGAAATTGATCTATGAGGTTTCATGGTTGAGACTAAACGACTCCTTAATGAATTTGGAGGAGGGAAAAGGCTGTACAATTCTGAACTTTGACCATCATCACGATCCACCTGAGGTCCTCTAGCCCCTAAAAAAGCTTCTAGACGTGGACGACGAAACGGGGGAGTTGGAGTAGGGGCAAATTCTTGATCTTGATACACTTTCATTGGTCCATTGAACACATATGAAGGTGACTCCTGTGATTGTGGTCCAGATCCTCCTGAAGTTCCAGAACTATTATTATGACCAGCAGATGCTTGAGATGATTGAAACAATGGTTTAAAATTAGGGTCCTGTGAGCTGAATAACTCAAGTTGACTATCAAAAGAGTTCTCAAAGTCTTGCGACTTGCGCTGAGGCTGAGATTGAGACTTTGGTTGTGATAAAGACTGGAAGTCAGGATAGCTTCGTTTTTTAGTTTTAGTTTTAATGATCTTGTTTGCAAGTGAAGGAATTTTACTGTTGCGGATATTTGAGGAGCCTGTCCCGAACTGAGACTGGGAGCTACCGAGAGGATCCACTTGCCCTTCTTCGTCCAAATCTGGCAATCCGTTGTTGTCACCTTGACCTTGATAAGTTGCTGAGGACGAGGAGGAAAGAGGATTTTGACTTTGAATGGTTCCAAATCCAGCCAAAACTGAAATCGACCGTCGTTCAGACTGTTGGGTTTGGGTTTGAGAGGATGTAGCCGGTGTTGAAGTACTTCCTTGAGAAGAACGTGCCCTCAGTTGTGCAAAATGACTTTCTGCTGGATTTCGTGGGCGTAAACAGATAGTCTCCATTAATTTGTCCTTTAGAATTGCTTCCACCTCCCCAGAGTCTTTAGCCTAGAGGTGAGAATTCAAGGATGAAACGCTTTGATTACAGGAAACAGCAAATTATAACGTTACGGCGTTTTTCTCGAATGAGTATTTGCCCCAAACGCACATTTTCCATAAAATAAATGAGGGAAAGGCCATAAGACCAGATATCATCAAGACGAATACAGGTTCTTAGGGGTAATATAAAACCAAAACCCTTTAAAATTTAAACACTAAAATTACTTACACCCAATTTTCCAAGGACTTGTTGTCGAAAGTCATCATTGCTACTCATGAGAAGGATGCTAGTGATTGAGTTGGACACCATCTCGACACACTCCATGTCACTTAGCTTTGAGTAATGAACGTAGGGTCTTGGCCCAGGCCCAGGGCTCAATGGATTTGCCTCACCCTCACCTTGACCTTCCATCCTCGTTGATTACTGAGATGACAAGGGATTACGAAAAGATCTAAGAACCTCCCTGAAAAATAATCAAATTTTTAACAAACAAAAATTAAAATTTCCATAAAATTTCATAAAAGATCTCATCAAAAATCAAAAAGGCATATAACATATATAAAAATGTACAACTGTTGGAACATATATTTAGCTTAAATGAAAGTTGAATAATAATAATTGTTAATGTCAATTGTTCAGGTCTCAAACTTGCAATGGTGGTGGTTTTGTGTTGAGGTCAGTCAGTGTCCAGGTCAAGGTCAAGTGTCAATAAGCTCCGCTCAAAGGATATCCACTCATCTACTGCCAGCGCCAGCCAATCCAAACTCAAGCATAAAACCAAAGAACTCAGAACTAGGAAAGACTTTTGGAGTCTACCACAGAGATCACTGACCAAAACTTAAAAACCTTCAAGTCTACTTTTCAAGTTTGACCTCTTTTGACCTCTTTCTGTCTGAATTTGACCTCTTCTGATAGGACGATAACAGACCAGGATAACGCTATAGGCTTAGGCAAGCAGGGCGGGAAATTTGATTGTGATTCCGGGTTTTGGAAGTGAAAGTCTCAATTTTATTCACGATTCAAGAAAATAAGGAGTGGCTCAAAAGAATTTAATTACAATTAATTAACAATTAATTAACAATTTAATTGTAATTAATTGTATTAATAAGGAATTTGATTGATGTTCTTGAGTTTTGGGCATTGATTGGTCTTTCATTTTAACGAATTAGTTCAAAATTTGACGACCTAGACGAAAAGTTTCGAAACTAAACAAAACTGGGGGCGGAACTGAATTGGTTGAAGGTTAATTTTTTTGGAATCCAGTTAAATTGAGGAAAGCGTAAGTAAAATACATGAAAAATATACAGTGTAAATGGACATGTATATTTTTGAAAAAAAAAGTTACAATTTACGATTTTGTTTTGCACCACATTCATTCATGAATTTTATCTTTACCATTTTTCTAGAGGGTTGTTTTTGATCTGTCTATTCTCGTCTTAAGCTGTGAGCTAGTCCGGTATTACAGTTCCAGTGAGCCAGTGTCCAGAGAGCTGTTTTGTCCACTTTCCTTGGAGTTGATCGCAAGAGTAAACTAACATGAAATGAAGCCTGGGTCGACTATATCATTTACTAATGATGGGGTAAGTTTGTAATATTTGTGTAGTTTTACTTCCTGATTGTTTCTGACTTCTGAATCTAATTATTTTTGGAATTAACTCAATTGATTGTTTACTTGTTACAAAATGGATTGGTTAATTGGTTTAGTCTAAAAAGGTTTGTATTTTTATTGCCTTGAATTGAATTATTTCAGAGTTCACCAAAGACTGGAATGAGTGAACAAGCAATATTCCAGACTGTATTGCTCCATTGTCTTTTCATAATCCTGTCTCCCATCATTACTTTCTTTGTTTGTAAACTCTACGTTTTTGACGGTACACGGATAATTTATTGAGGACTCGCAAGACATTTTTTATTGGGTTCAGATATCAAAGTCATATATCTACAGCCTGTGTTTTTTTTCGTTTCCTAGCTTTACTTAATTTGGAGTCCCTTCAGTCAAATCTTTACAGTGCATTTGCAGCTGTTATTATCCTTCACGTAGCTCTGGGAAATTTTATTTACCGGGCGTACTTTAATACTGAAGCCATTCCAGGTTTTGATAAACTGGATAAGGAGGACTAAGAAGTTGTAGACTACTACTACTACCTGTTTACCAGCATTTGCTTTACCTTCGGATTGTAAGTAATGGTTCTAACTTGTATTACAATAAAAAAAATTTGAGTTTGAGTTGGGCTAGCGCAGCGCTAATATTTTACGTTTTTGTTTTTGTTTCTATTTCAGGATAGTTTACATTTACAAATTACATATAATTATGAGCTCTAAGAGAAGATCAATGTCTCCAACAAATATCGCCCAAGGCCATCATCCATCGACTACAAACGGGCCGAGGAGTTTGTTGTCAATTTTACCTAAAATACCAGAAAAATCACTAGTTGAGCTAATTGCATACGATAATATCCATGAAGGGATATTCCATTTGAACATGAAGGGTCCAGAATTATCTCGATACGACCATGTCACACTAACCCAAGCCACAAATTTGAGTACTGGAGAGCAGTTGGAAGACCTAATGTTTAATCTTCGGGAAATCCAGGATGGTAATACTTCAATCTGTAATTCAAGCACAAGCACGGGGACTCCAAAATCGGGAACTGTAGTCATACTTTTGGGTGATGAGTGAATCGTGAATCCTTCCTAACTGTGGCTTTTCTATATATTTACAGTGAAAGTGCTGAAGCAAGTAAATCACATAGTCCAGAATAATGTCCAGGAAGGAGGCAAGCGGGGTACGCGCGGTTTTTCACTCCAATAAAACTTTTGAATTGCATTGATATCATATTTTCCAGATTTTGTAAATGATTTTTTCCTGGTGGTTTCTGTTCTGTTTTGCAGATGCTTCGGATAACCAGAAGCCTGGTCCTGCTCCTGCCTTCGAGTATACCCTGAAAACTTTCATAGTGAGAAATAAAATGCAATTCCAAAATTTTGTAAGTTACCTATTGTAGTTTCAGAAATACTAACAGCTCTAGTTTAGTTTCTTGTATCACTGTAGTAATGCTTAAGACTTTGTGTCTAATGTATTAAATTCTACTCGTATTAAAAATCTTACTTTCTCTAGTAAGTGTCTTACTTTCCCTATTTGTCGTGTCATGTGAGCCTTTATTATTGATATCTAAAATAAGACCTGTTGTGTGTTCACCATAAAGATTTTACCTTGCTCTGAAAATATGAACCAAAACGAGTTTTTTTCCAAAATTACTAATCACTCACTATCATTTGTGCTTGTGAAAGGACGTCCTCTTAGTGGAATCTAGCTTAGTACACAGCCGTAAACTTTTCGTACAGAATCTGAATCCCAAGGACATGCTTACAAATATACATTTTAAGAAACATGGAAAAGTTCGAATACTGGCATCAAAGTCAATAGTCAATAGAATTAGAATGCTAAACTTATAATTTTTTGAAAAACGAAAGTCTGATTCATACCGCTCAATAAGTGTTTCTTAGGTTAAGACATGACTATGATGTATGTATAGTGTTGTGGGTTTCAATTAAACGATCCAGACCCTTCAGCTCATGGTTAGTGGACGGTACAATCACTTCACTTCAATGATGTCATCCCGTAAAATGTTTCATTTCAAGGATGCTCCTTTGTTGAGAAAATCGAATGCTCTTATTATGGGCTACCCACTTCTTCCTTCCACACTAGAGCTGTGAGTATAGCTTTGGCAAATTAATTTGTATGATGAAAATGAGAAACAAAATTTAGATATGGTAAGTTAAAACACTAACTGCACACATAAAGCATGGGGAAAGTAAGACATTTGTAATGGTGAAACTTTCGTTAGATATTTAATGGTAGACAGAGTTTCGATCCCTAGTAGTAATTTTATGAAACGAACATGAACTCGTGTTCGCTTTATTTTCATTGTCAAACATTTCAACAAAAATGGTGCTTTCTAAAAGGTGATAATCACTTGACTAGACTAAAGCAATCTTCAATCAATTTTCAATTTTTTAGCTGAATGCTGCAGCGGCTGAGACTGTCATTGCCATGAGTTTTGAGGGACAGGAAGTCAACCGATTTGGAAGGGTTACGTGGATTTTAATGGCAATTCGGTTTACATTTGTTGCAATCGATTTGGAGGCCTTGATGGTGGAAGTCCCAAATCCATGGGAAATGCTGAATAGAAAAATATTTAAATATGGACGGATCTGCAAAGTGGTTCACGGCTGTGAGGGAATGTTTGATTATCTTTTCCACTATCATGGGATTATTCCATGTAATGTATTTGATACGCGGGTACGTAATTTTAATTTTAAACTTGACTATAAGCCGTTCTTTTTTCGGCCAGTTCGTACTATGTAGTAAAATCGGTGTATTTTCTCCCCTGACTCTGAATTAACAGGTTGCGGCCATGATACGATCATCTGCAGATACGGGAGTTCAAAACATTTACCCTTTGTCTCATTGTTTAAGAAAATATTTGGAATCCAAGATCCCAATGGAGGAGATTAAACTTTTACAAACGTATGAATCTATGGATTTTAAAAAGAATTCTCCGTGGTTGGAACAACCACTTCCTCCAAATGACATATGTAAGTATGGTGTGTTGAAGGTTAAACATTTGGAGCATTTGAAAGATTTTCTTGCGAGAGGGATGTTTCGTATTCATGAAACTGCTATTAACAAAATCATTTCGAAGGTTAGAGGGGATGATGAATGATCTGATGGGATTATTCAGACTTGTAGCATTGTTTAAAATTCTTATACTTTTTCGGGACCATTGCATTCGTAGAGATATGCTGCATGCCTAATTTTACGTGTTTATGCTTAGAAGAGTACCACAATTCACTTCTCACTTGCAAGTGAATAAGTGTTGGAAAACACATTAGTTGTAGTTTACCCTTTTATTGTACTTTAAGCATTTAAAGTAGTTAAGGGGGGTTAACCCCCACCTAACAATTAGTATAAAGTAATCATATGCCCGATCCCCCTATGTGAAATGTATGCTATATTTATAGTATGTGAAATACTATGATGATGAAGAAAAGGACGCCACATCAGCATGGGGTCCTTTCTCCTCCAATTCCCTCAACTCACCCTCATTCAGCATCTGAGCCTCCAATAATCAACTCACGGTTTTGTGTGGTCAATGTTGTAATCATAGGTTTATTAATAATCAATATTATTAATATTCAGAGATGCGTGATTTTTAATCATGATTACGGGATTGTGATTATGATTAGGGATTAATTAATCCCAATCCCAAATCCCCAAAAATCTGAATTTAATCCTCAATCCTAATCAGGATTACGAGCACAAAA
>JAQIYE010000260.1:0-14501 GCA_034699765.1 Xenyllodes armatus
CTAAATTTACTCTTGAGGTATGAAACTTCACATTTAAATAATAAACGAAATTCTTTAATTTAAAAATAATAATTTAATGGACACGAATCGATAAATCCCTCGCCTCGTCACACGAACTTTTAGTTTGTAATTATTAATTTTATTGTGTTTTTATAAAGTACGTCTTGATATTATACAATAAATCCACAAGTAAAAAAATTTGAATTATCAACTATATTTGTAATAAGTTATTTTTTTGTGATTTGGTATAAAGTTTGACTGGAAATTTTAGAACTTGAAAAACGTTCATGCTCAGTTAATACATAACAAGTAAATAATAGTAATTAGCAACATATAAATGCGTGTCCCCATAAAGTAAACCCCTTAAGGAAAGGATCCTCATGATTTTGTTTTTTTAAATAAAAAGAACAACAACAAGTTCCAGTCAGGAGATGGGCATGTGTCAGAGAACAAATGATTTTTTTTGAGATATTTTGGATATTCTGCTGGAGATATACTTTCGGGTGGGAGATTATTATTATTGTGGCATCAGGTTTGAGAAGTCTGGATCCATTCTTAAAATGTACGGGATGACAGCGTCAATTTGAGTTGAACCCAATAAGTTTGTAAAGAAAATTTCTTCCATTAAAGTAGAATTGAGACCCCTGAAGGAACAAATCAACAATGTTTTAATAATTAGAACCAGTCATTCTAAAAATGAGAGCCCTCAAAAACGTAGGTCCAAGGACCTAATATTGTCTATATCTTTACCTCAGTTGCGTCAGGAGAAGTAAGACGTGATTTACACGAAATGAGGCAAGTTCTGCATAATCCCCTACTTCAATGTATGTTTGTAGACGCTTCACGATCAAAAGCTGCATATTATATGAAGCCTGAGATGATGGACCCCCGTATTTTCCAAGACGCTCTGTTACGTTCAGCAAAACACAAAAATTATATAAAATTATAAACACCCTCATTTCAGAAGAATGTGAACACCCAGAAGCTTTTCTATATGGTAATTACCTGGCGAGAAAAGAACAAGGCATTTCAGAGCCGCAAACTCAAAGTCGTCAAGTCCCAGATCCTTGGACAACTTCATGAATACTTGAAGGCGCATAAGATATTCTGCAATGCAGGTCAGTCGTTCAGGGGTACAACTACTCTGTAGATGAACCAGTAAAGCGCTCATGACATTTGAGAGGGACATCACTTCCCGACATTGAACTAAACCCACAGCAAATAGTTCACTCCAGGCCGACGTCATCACGGTCTCCTGCAACTCCTCACTGCAAAATTTAATATAATTGTATTTAAACGAATCTATATGAGACATTTAATTTTCGATACGAAATTAACTATGAGGTCTTACTTGAGTGCTTGGAAAGCTGGGAGGGACCGAGCCCAATGTACTGATAGGAAAAGGAGTCTTGAAGCACTTTCAAAAACGTACTGAATGTTTAGAATACCATTGGAAGGACAAGGGCCAGGGCTCACGAGTTCAAAGCTAATGGATGAGGGTGGAAGGACATTTTCCATATTTATGTCCACAAATAATGGGGCTGGCTTCTGTTCAATGTCCCTGGCCTGCTGTAAATTAAAAATTACCATAAAGTTCATTAAATATTTGACTATCTAGTATTTTACTTTTATGGGCGAATATCATAAAAAGTATTGATTCTCATAATCAGTTTGACCTTAATCCAGTTTTTCAAATAATAGTCTATAGTCTCCAAGTTCAATTCGGTCTAAGGTCTAACGGTTGCATTTGTTACATATTTTGGCAAAACTTCAACAGAACTCGATTTCCAAGAGCCTCACGATTCTTACTAAATAGGATTCCAGATTCCCTTCCAGCTAACCCACAATTAACTCGATAATTATTTTAGAGGACAAAAATTACAAGATATTTAAAAAAAAAAATTTTTTTAAAGAATAATTCTCTTCAGTCCTTTCGAAATTCAACATTTCCAACTAAAGTCTCCCCGTTTTCGGCAATCCAGTCCAGGAAAGTCTTTACAAATTATTACAAAGAGTCAACTTTATTGGGAACAACGAAGACTAGGCGTTTAGAACTATTTACTTTTAATATCAAGGACCATCCAAAAACTTCCTTTCCTATACGAAAATGTTGGTCCAGTTAAATGGAATTTTTCGACCTACAACCTATGGCCATGTCCATAAGAACAGGATGTCGCTGAGATAATGCCCCTGGACGAAACTGCCATTTCATGAATATCCAATTTTGACCAAATTCATAAGGAGCATTTTTTTAAATTAAAATATGAATTTGACAACGTAATTTTAACATTTTGGGCGTTCTGAATCTAGGGACCCTGTGTTCTGGAACCCTACCACTTAACTTGGAGATCTACGTCCTTCTAGACAATTATTTAATGAAATAATATATTTAAGGGTATAATTTGTTCACAGGAACATTTTTTCTTGAGGCATGTGTTTTAAGGGTAACACTCTAATAATATTTTTGCTGGATTCTCCATACGGACCATACATACTTATCATTAGTGAAAAATCAAATTACCTCAGCGGCTATGACATTGGTAATTGCTGCAATGGACCTGGATATCAAAACTCGCTCAGCGTCAAGTTCCCCATCCGATTCATCATCTTCTGAAAAAATTATACATACAAATTATTAGTTGTTTTATACAAACTGTCACTACTAAATATTTGTCAAGAAACTCCTAAATAAAATGACGCCATATCTCAAAATCGTACATGTTAAGGATATGTAGTTGGATCGAAGATCCTTCTCAAAGTCCCACATCAAATAAATTGAGATTAAGAGTAGAACTTATTTTTTTTAAATCATACATTAAACTATTTTACAGGAAATTGAATTATAATTGTGAATGGCTTTGAAACAAAACTTTTCTCATTTGGGTCTCTAATTCCTGGCCCAAAACACATTTATTTTAACTTTCTCCATAAGACGGGCATGTACATATATGTATACTCTCACTTTCACCCTTTACAAAATATGAGTAAAATAAAAATGAAATGCATCGACACGATGTGCTTGAAGAGAAATCGTTAATATTTTGGCGTAATTTTAATGCTCATTTTTAGTATTTCAACTTTTAATTTGAGCCCCTCAGGTTTAAGGCTCAGGGATGGGCTTTGCTGGAGCTTTCTTATGGATCTATGATCTGGGGCTCAATTGCTTAAAACGTTATATAATAAAAAGTAATATGGATTTCAAATATTTAAACTTTCGAAATCAACTCACCTGGATAACTATTATCATAAAAACTGGTTCTGGAGAAGGCATTTGAAACATCAGAGGAATTAAAAAAAGAATTTGGAGAAGTTCCACCCAACATGTCATCCTTGATCTCAGACTTCTTGTTTGTATTCGACAGTGGCTTACGTTCATGCTGGACTGCTGCACAAAAACGGACATGGTCACATTCTCAGTATTAGTCGAGACACTGTCTCTCATTAAATTATGATTGGAAAATAAATAAATAAAGTTGGATAAGGCTCACAGTCAGAACGCATTCCCATCTGGAGGCACTTTTGGAGTCGACAGTACTGTTGGGGTGAAAAAAAAAATGGTAGGGAAATGAATGATCATGTTTAAAATAGCTAGAGGTCAATTCCATCTAGGTCAGATTGTCTGCTATCATACCTGACATCTATTCCGATGATGTTTGGTGACTTCACAATTTTTACTCCCTCTACATGTATACCCAAGTTGTTTTCGAATGGAGCGTTTAAAGAATCCTTTACAACCCTCACAACTAATTGCACCATAATGACGACCTGTGGAGGAAAAAAAATGAAGGATCTTGGATTAAATGACCTTTACATTTAATTGTGGATAGAATTAAATAAATGGGACTTTAAATTTCAATTTACCTGAGGCTCGGTCTCCACAAACAACACAAATATCAACAGGAACCCCTAAAGCATTTCGACCCTTCTCTACCTCTAAAAATGAGACTAAACTATTGGCATCCATCATTATAGATCTGGATGGAGGTCCCTGGATGGACCTCTTGTACAAAAAATTATATTGCGTTCAGTAACTGGAGGTTCCCTTTGGATTTATCGGATCACAGCTCACTTTTTTTTTATTAAATTCAACGTCGGAAATGAAGTCCCTTCAGGGTGACGTTGACGCAACTTATATATATATATATAACCGGACCGGTCTTTTCTGTAAAAAAAAACTTTATTAAACACCTATGAAGATGCTCAAAGTGAAAATTTTCACTGATCCGGAGGATGAACGAATTTGAACATTCTGACAATTTTTGTCCAGGTTAACTTTAGCCACTAGTCCTCCTGATATAGAACATCGCCTCAAAAGATGAGGTCAATCCCTTCAACACCATTAAAATTCTTATTAAAGACGAGGAGTGTTCCAAAGTTGAAAGGTTAGGCTGTGGCTGGGGGTTCCTTGGGCTCGCTCCTCCTGGGAAAATCAAAATGGAGGACGCTATGGGTTCTTGTCGAGTGGCTATAATGAACAACCTACGAACTCCGACCTCAAGCTGACTACACAACTAACAAAAAATAATAATACGAGCCACCTACCTCCCCACCAACACCTAGGCCACAGGGCAAGGCAAATGCATGAACAAGGCGGCCCGCAAAAAAAAAATCTTGAGTTAACCCCCACTCTACTACCATTACAACAACCACAATGACCCAGGCAGGAGAGAGAGAGCATTATTTGATTCGATTGGGGCTTCTTCTTAGCTCAGACTCAGTTGAGTTTTCTGAGTTCAACTTTATAATAGAATCTGAGTATGAAATAGACGTGGCAACATGTACACGGTCAGGGCAACAACAACGGGCTTTAAGACGGCTCTAGACCATCTAGCTCAGACTGCCCCAGCAGCAGCACCAGAAAGTAGAGACGCCTCAAGCCATGTCATGTCATTTTCGGATAGAATGATGATTATGAGCATATAACACACGATAGAACTTTCCAAACAAGCCCCAAGTTTTACCCAGAACAAAAGTTATTAAAAGGTCAAAGTTTGGATTTTTTGGATCACCACCACGGGATGAATGCGTGTGTCGAAGAGAGAGGACTGTAGTATGTGTGAATGGGTTATGGGCTATATGGTTTGTTTTGTTTCAAGGGTTCAAATATTTGTACACATGAGTGAAGGGTCGTCCGTCTGAGGAGTTGACCCTTAAAGCTAAATCGTTGATGATATAAGTAATGGATCCATAAAAGGTCTTAGACAAAATAAGGGCATCCATCCGCATGTGGGATTCAGGTCAAATAAATAAATGCTATTTGTAACCTCATTTAGGCCCTCGTTTTTTTCATGGTTTTTTCTTAAAACAAAATGAAACCCTCCAGTTTAATATGGATGGTTAGATCGTTTTTCAGGTATTTAGGAACGGCTTGTTTTGCAATTTGGTTGCAAGGAATGTTATCTACAACCCCAATGTTATTAAAAAGGTCATAAAAAAAATCTTGTACAAATTAAATAGTTCCATCCTGCCTTTTTATCATTTTTCCCACAGAAGAATTTAGTGGGAATACGGTATTAGGTTAAAACATCCTTTAGATTATAGACTAGACTCTTTATCAATTAAGATATTTTGGATGATGGTCATAGTTCCTGAAGATTTTGACTTGTGACGTGCCTGATTATTATGAAATCAAATATTTAAAATGCTAAAGTTTTGATAATTTCTTAATTATTTCTCCAAGGTTGATGATGAAAACTGAAAGTTTAGCATTTCTTGGATGAATATCTATATGGAATAGTTTTCCAAATCTAAAAACTACTATTTTGTATTTCTATCCCTCATCTATAATTATCTTTTCTTCTTTTAATTAGCGGAGATAATATGCAACCTTTTTTCGGGTATTTTTTTAGTCTTGCAAATTTTTTATTTAAATTTTACAGACAAGACAAGACATAAGGCAAGGTCAACCTAATAAGACGAGTTTGGATGCTTCTTTAAACATCTTCTTTTCACATGAATTTATATCCTTCTTTAAAGGTCAAGAACCAAACTGGTTCCAAAGGGACAAATAAATGAATCAAGTCTTTTTCACTTGCATTCCATTAAAAAGAAGCCAAAAACATAAGTATAACTTAAATCTAAATTTTGAGAAATTAACCTTTTGTATTTTTAATGATGATATGACAGGTATGAGACAAAAGATCCCTTTATAACATAAATTTTAAAACTGTCCTTTTTTCCCTAATTCCAGAAATTTAACATATGAACTTTTATGGGAGAATTTGATACAACTTTGTATATTTAGACTTCGAGTCCAATATTTGCATTTTAGACGCTTCTAGTTTCTAGTCTAGCCTAAATGCATTCCATCCAAACAGTTAAGTTGGGTTGGGGCATTCTTTTTCAATTAGATTGAATTTGCATGGGGAGTGAGATAATTCAAACCAAAAACCAGATTAAATTATTATTCATTTAAATCCTTTAGTAGTGGCTTGACCCAAGAGGACTAATGAGTTTTAACAAGGGTGGTGGCAACGGTGTATATGGATAAACACAAAAATTAAATTATTTTTCTGACCCCTCCATCATAACCATCACCAACCATATCATAAATAGGATTAGTAACCTCAACTAACTTTTTAAACACAAATGTCTACAACAAGCAAATGCAAATTCCAATCCAATATGGAACTATTATATTACAAATAGGATTTGGTGGTGTATCAGAGGAGCTCTAGCATCACATTATTGAAATGAGCAGTAAAATGTCAAGTATTAGATACGTAGTATATGTGGACGCTGCTAGTACAATTACGAGTATTAAGTCTGCAACTTATCGTTAAGTTGTTCACGGATTCAGGAGTCATACTTCTTTTCTCTATAGAAGCTCTTGGGTTTAGAGGTTATTGTTATAAAGGAACAAAGGAAAATGCAAAAATTCCAGGGCCGTGTATTTCGTTTTTGCATCCTTATCCTGCATCTGCAAAATGCTAAACTCATTTATGCGCTTCATTATAAGATGTGTAAGCGTAAAGTGTTGATGCGACTGAGAAATCTAAGGAAATTGACGATTTACATTTTAAATGTTTCCAAAGTTGCTTCAGGTTACAATGTTGTTGAAAAACGGAGGTGCTAAGAAAATTTGAACAAAGCGATCAAACAAATGGGTTTTTTTTTGGCCACCGGGCTAAAAATTTGGCATATGGTACGACACTGGATGAACTTTACAGATGACCGACCATGAACGAAGAGGAGGAGGAAGGTTCAATGGAAGGAAGGAGCTTCTTCCTCGTGTCAAAGGGGAAAACTATTGAGATTGAGAGGCTTTTCCTTGCTTGTTGGGGATAAAACTTGAGTCATGTCATGTCATGCTTTTTTTTTAAAAAAAAAAGAAGAGTTACCTTTGTACCTGAAAGACTATATAATGGATGTTCATTATTTTTTGCCCTTTGAGATCCTGAGGCCAAAGCAAGTCAGGTAGGCTGAGAACCAACCACTTAAACTTAACTACTTACTAAAACTTCCATCATTTTCCATTCTCTCTTCTTTCTATTTCTATTGTGTTTTTTGTATTACAATACAACAAACAAGTCTCAAATCATCAAGTCAATTCATTCTTGATGTTGCGATGACCGACTCGGTCCGGTCGGTCGTCTCTTGAACTTTGGCTTGACTCAAGGTTAACCTTCTCCTCCTTGCCTTCTGTGTGTAAAGATGTTCAACTTACAATATCTAGAATGAGAAGTTAAGGAGTTAACCTTTGTGATTACTCAACCATAGGATATATTCTTGTACTTTCATAAACTCAAAAGAATAGTTAAAACTAAAGTGACAATGATGAAAATGGTCAATAATGTCAATACTACAAAAAATGAGGTTCATTAAACGATGGGTGTTTTCATGAACTACAATTGTCAACTTGACACGGAATCCGGATTCCGGGTCATAAAATTGGTGAATATGTGCCTGCATTTAACGATTATTGCAAATTATTTTTTCCTACTCGACTTTGAGAATCGTTCAATATTTAAGTTAGGTCATGAGTTGATCCGAATTTCAAATTACCATATAGTATGTCGTTTAGCTAACTAGCCACGACAAAGTTCAAAGCGGAATTATTATGGGGTAACTTGTTACAGATTGGCATGGAAGAAGAGACGCTTCTGATAAATCATCAATTACAGATTCCACTGTCCATTTCCCTTCAAAATTATCCAAATTGTATAAGAAGAATATTATGAGTTTATAAAATTGATACTCGTAATTTTAATGCCGACTTGAATTTACCCAAAATACTTTTGTAAGCTGCCAAAACGTCTGAATAACAGCAATTAGTAATTTCAATTTATTGTCCACAAATCAGCTATATAGATGTATGTCCAACTTTAACATATTTGATACCTTTCACTCCATATTTAATTCATAAGGAACCTTTAACCTTGACCCCATTCATTTAAAGTCCTCTCCAGGACCCTGAGTACACCAGAATTAGAACAGTTTAACATTAGCTTAAGAAACAACAATTAAAATTTATGTAAGATTACAGATAATTTTATCTAACCACATTAGACTTAATTAATTAATTGGTAGTCCAGCTCATGTTCTAAGGTTTTTAGTTGTAAGGTTTACACACTCTTGTATCATATAACAATTTTCTAAATATTTAACAGTTAGTGTATATTCAAGCATTCCTTACAAATAGTTTACTTATGTTAATTGGTCTGACCGTCTCCCCAGTCGAGTATCTATTTAATGTGATTTCTTTGATCCTACCAAATATTAAATATAGAAGTATGTTAAGGGCTTCATGAACACCATATGTGGTGCTAAAGCTTTTTTTTGTTCTTCTTATAGAGAACCCATTGAACTTACAATTAACACTTTAAATCTACTATAACTTGACTAGTACATATTTTAAGTTTATAACTTTTAACTGAATTCAATTTATTCAATAGTCATTTGACTCGTAAGTTCGAACTAATTATAGCGTTGAGCCTATTAGTAATTATTAACCAATTTACAATACACGTCCTACTGATCATAAGTTAAGATAATCAAGTATTGTCGATGACATAAAATGATGATGATCCTTCTCATTTATAATAGTGAGTAACTGGTGAAGTGACTAATACTTAATTAGACTTAACATATACGTAATGTTAAATTTCCAAAGCTATAACTCAGAATCTAATTATCAATTAATTCAATAATCTTCCCTTGCTGCTACAATCTACAATTCTTAAATTTTCACAAATAATAATAATAATAGCTTAATTGAGTCATGATGGTTGAAACTATCATAAAAAGTTAAGTGGATTTGGGAAAGACCGAATCATAAATAACTGTTTGGAGAAAACTCGAAAAAAAATCCTCAAAAGTGCTTTTTCTATTTACTTTTTTATTCTGTGCATGTAGTAAATAAAATCTTCAAGTTTTTTTTATCCATTAGAGTAAACAAGAATATGTACTGTGTAGTGAAGTAGATGGCTATTTGCTAAAATTGGCCTATTTTTTTTTGTCGGTCAGTTAAACTGTCCATTCCTTCCGGTTCTAAACAATACAAACAATCGAAATGTTTAAGTAGTCCAGGTTTTATTTCTCTTATTTGGAAAACTGAAGGGTCATTCTCATTCAGTACTCAACTCACTTTGCAAAGTAGTTTACATAGTAAAAACATTACAGGTTACAGCTGAAGAAGAAATAGAGATGTAATGGAGTCAAGAGTGTATTTAAGTTGGTCCTGTTACCTTGTACATGATACATATCGGGTTAGCTTAGGCTACAGGTCGTTACAAAAATTTCAAAAACTAAGTTTGTCCCTACGCCCCTGAGCTACAAAGTTAATAAAAGGTTTAGGTTAGGTAGACCCATCTATGTTTACATAAAGGTATAAAGTCAAGATAATTTACTTTTGTAAGTCAAGTGATGTGCCATGTCTTTGTTCTTCTCAACAGAAAAGCTATTTTTTGACAATTCTTGGATTTTTTTCCCCTCAAAATCTTGCTTTTAAAATTCGGTTCAAATGTTGACTGGTCAATTTATCTTATTGGGGATTGTAATTAACTTTTACAAATTTAGCTGAAACTAACTGAAGTCGAGCATTTTATCTATGAGTTTAGCTTCATCCTAAGTTCGACATCGTTCTGATGTCAGTGGGTTTGGTCAAATAGGTCTTCCTAACTTTTTTTTTTTTAGTTTTTTTCAATTTTGATCAGTACCCTGATTTTCTAGTCTGAAAAACCTTTATGGAAAACGCTAAGGTCCCAAATTTTCAAAGTCAAGAATTGTCAAAAACATTAACAGATCGGATCGTTTAAGACTAAATTGTTTATAGACATCACTTTTTTCTTGATCCCACGACGTCTCAAACAGACAAAAGAAGGCAATCATATTTACAGCACCATTAATTTTAAAACAACCATTTAATTGAATATTGTCTTCCCTAACTACATGCCTTTCTCTAAAAAATTTAAAATAGTAAAGTAATACAGTTGGGTTTTATATGTACTGATAGTTTTTGAGATCCATACAGGACTTGGTCTAAAGATAAATATATCCTAATATTTTTTGTCATTTCCAATGTCAACCGTTTTCTTTACAATCCAACTTTAAAATGACCTTTGTTTTGAACCTTAGTTCAGTTAGTTCAATAAAACTTAACATTTAACAATCCAACACTGTAGCCGTATCAAACCAAATAAACATTTCATTTTCATGAATCCTGGATGATGAGAACTTTGGCATCAAACAGCAGTTCCATAATTGGCGGATGGATTACAATTACTAGATGAGTCAATTGCAATTGGATGAATCATTATTCCAATCCTCTAAAATTCCAAATTAAGCATTACATTAAACCAATTTTTTAAAATTTAGGTCCAAATCAAACCTTGAAGCATTTCTCACCTTTGAAAATGATCCAGATGTTCTAAAAAACATGTAAATAGCATAAATGGGGATACAGATGAGGGATGACAGGGTAAGGACCCAACCAACCCCAATTGACCATTGGGGATAAATGTAGTCTTCTGTACGAAGGTCTTCATAACCATAAATTGAGAATACAAAAATCCCCTGTGAAATTATAATTAAGCATTTCATTTTAAGTTATATTGGCCAAAATCTTATAGTACATAAAACCTCAAAATTATTTTGTAATTATTTTTACAAGGATGAAGAGTGGAGTAACATAAGTCCAAGTGACCCTCCAAAATATTGACGGTTTTTGACCAATCATTTTTTCTACATCTGAAGCAAATCGATCCACACCATACAACCAACAAACAGAGGCAGCCTCCATAAATACAACAAAGAGAACAGAGATCCCTGGTCCATAAATGTTGAGGAGATTTACAAGGTACATCCCACCCTAGGACAAAGAAAGGACAAAAGGTCACAGTAATGACCTTTGAACTCTTTGAAATTTTTAAAACTTGACCCCTTACATAAGTACATGTAGGGATACTACAAACAAAGACAATTGTGAGTAGAACTCCCACAAATATTTCTCTGTTTCGACTCAGGAGTCGTGGATATTCATCACAGAAGGCTGTGACAATTGCCTCCATCCCACCAAATGTACTATCAAGACCTAGAGTAATTAACATTAGGAAGAAAATGATTGACCAAAAGTTAGAACCGGGCATCTGGGCAATGGCTTCCGGGTACACGACAAACACCAGTCCTGGCCCTGGAAAGAAATCAAACAGACGTGCATCCTGAGGTCAAACCACTCATTATAATTTGACCTCATTTGAGATTTGTTGAAACCTCATTACCTTCCAACCCAACCTTGTCAATACTTTTATTTTGAACCTTTGCCATGTAGCCCAATACAGCAAAAATAACAAATCCAGCCAAGAAACTGGTCAAACAATTGATGGCACTTGTTATAATTGCATCTCTGGAAATTTACCATAAAAAATGTGGAAGTTCGCAAAAATGATTTTACTTTTTTTTTCAAAAAAATGGTTAAATCATGTCATTGTATTTACTTGTAGCAATTATTATGAAACTTGTTGTAGGAAGACAGGGCTAAAAGTGTACCAAATCCTGGGCCCAGGGAGAAAAAAATTTGCGTGGCAGCATCAACCCAAACCTACAAAAGTACAAAGAAAACAAAGCAAAATGTTTAAGACCTTTCTCCAGTCCAGTAGTTCCATAATACTTGAAGGAATTAATAGTTAAAATTATCATTTAAAAGAAATATATCTTTTCCTGGAGCTGGACCTCCGATCCAAGGCCAACAAACCTTATACTAACATATATTATTATTGAAGTCTGTTAAATTAAATTAATGGATTCTCGCAAGGTATAATACAAACTGGTAGTTTGAGCTACTCTGGAACATTTACCCGACCACTCTTCAACTTGTCCCATTGTGGGGTCAAATAATACATAATTCCATCCCCTGACCCTTCAAGTGTGATCCCTCTCCCAAGGAGGATGAAGAGGACAACGTATGGAGCCAGCGCTGTGATCCAAACAGCCTAAAAATAGATTTTAAAATTAAAAAAAAAATAACAGATTTAATACATCGGAGTTACATTGATTTTTATGCAAAATAAGCATTTCTTTGTTGCGATTTGCCCAATATACGGCTCATGTATGCATTTTGCATGCAGACTGTGATTTTCGAACTTGTAGCCAAATGAGTTTTACTATATAATTTTGAAATTTCCTTAATTTCACTCGTCTAATGTCGAATTTCACTAATTGCTGAGGGGGCTTGCTTGGTTAGTTACATTTTGCTGAAACGTGAGACTGAAATTATGAGCACCTTGCTAGTTCTTCGACCTTATAAAGTCCAGGACGCTCGAAATTTATACAATATCCCTACGAATTGAATTAAAGGACTCCAAACACTTTGATTTCAAAAGAAAATGTCTACACAAATTAACAATTTTTTTCTTGAGACCTATATAGTACCATTAAGCCCCTAATTCAACAAAGTGCCATTGATATGATGACCCCGTTTGAGGAATAAGAGGAAATATTACTTGATCGAGCCTTTAAAAAATTCATCGAGGTATTACTATACTATTGCTACTTTAACTGAATAAATTTTGAACAGTACATATATTGTACGTTTGTTGTATGAAATGATCAGAGAATACTTTTATCAGAATCAGAGAGTTCTCTCCGAGGTTGCACTGCATAATTCATGATTTCGTCCATAAAGTGTCTGGAGAGACTCTTTTCTCCAGTTCCGGTGACAGATTCAATAACACTCTCTCTAGAAAAGTACCGGAGAAAAATATAGTAAAACGAAAATGGAGGATTTTTACCCCTCTTGGTAGAAACTGAGAAGAAGCAACAGTTTTACTAATATGATATCAATCCCAGAAAAAAACGCCAAATGGTACATTTAAGGGTCCGAATCGGACGATCTGGTGGAATGTGTGAGATGGATATACAGCGACTATGGACGGCCATGGTACTTTTTTTTAAAAACGGGTCAGTGGCGTCACACTACTCTAACTATACTCATTTATGAGTGGATTTTAGAGTCTTTATTTCTCAAGTCAAAAGTGCCTTCAGTCTCTAGGAAAATTCTGAGTGAACATAATTTTCTATCATTTCAAATTTTTACATTGTTACTAAACAGGTCAAAGACAAGGTGAAACCCTGACCCCGTCTTAAATTTTGGAAAATTGAGGATCCATGAGAAAAATCAAAGTGAACAGTAGTAATCGTAGTAGTAGCCGTACCGATATTTCCACTCTTCAGACTTATGTATCCCTTCGCTTCAATATCAGTAAAAGCGTTTTTTTCTCCGAGTAAATTTGTAAGTCAAATTCCAAGAGAGAAAGAGAAAGGCTCACTTTCACCACCACGGATGAGAAAGAAAATGGTTATTAAATGTTATTGCATTCAATTCCTTATTTTTTTAGTTTCTCCGATTGTACTCTCTCTTGCTTGGGAAAAAATGGTTCTTTTGTTTTTAATGGATTTAGTTGTATCAGTATAGTAGTATTCAGTATTGTAATGGAAGAATCAAAGAATGTTATATGGCATAATGAAAAATCAAAGTTTATCTAGTTCTTCTTCTTAAAAAAAGGTATAGATTTTCGAATTAAAAAAAATATTGAACTGCTTTTAGCTCTTGTTTTTTCTTAATGAAAATTGATCATTTTTATTCGGCATTTTTGATATTTTGAGATTTATTACTACAAAGACAAATTTTGTGTGTCTTACCTTCCCAGTACTCCTAACTCCTTTCCAAAGGGAGAAGTAAACAAGAACAAAAACAAAGAAGACACAGAGGACAAGAGACCACTTGACCTCACCCAAGTCATCCATTCCATCCGACAAGTGCATCTCAAGGACCTTCCTTCTACACGGTACACAAAAAAAAAACAAAGGAAAAGTAGAAGGTAAATCCTGCTTTTGTCCCTTCCTTCCTGCTCTATGTGGTACATTAAGCAAGCACTTTATTTTTTGAAAATTAAAACAATTGAACTAACTCATAAAATTCCTTTGCTGGGCTTGTAGCCTCATCGGGATTTGATGCATTTGCCATGTCACTCACAAGGGTACAATTTGGAGTGTTCCACTTGTTC
>JAQIYE010000261.1:0-14466 GCA_034699765.1 Xenyllodes armatus
AAAACAACTTAATGAAACGACAATTTGTAAAATAAACTTACGAATTTTTGGCTTTTGAATCAAGGCATCACATCCAGCAATTTGATCTATGAAAATGATTTTAATTTGGAATCCCTTGATTGGCCTCAAATTGGAGATTTGCATACAATAATCGAGGGACTTTTACAAATCATTCTTGTATATGACTTTGACCTTAATGAGGTATGAGACAATTCACATTCTTTAGAAAAAACGCTGGTTTGAATTGGTTTGCATCAATTTCCAGTTCACGGCTGGAAATATAAATGGAGTCCAAACGGGAGCCAGACTAAATTGGGACCACTGTCATGAAATTGGACTCTTTGCATTTAAAACCAAAAAATATTCACTTGCTATTCAATGGCTCCAGCAATCCATTGACCTGTATGAAATTCAGAGACCGCCTACGAAAAAAATATGGTCACGATTTAATAAACTCAAATCCCACCTGGAAGATGCAGTATTCATGGTCAGTACAATATAATTATTAGCAAGACTGTCGACATTTTTATTTTCAAAAAAATAAGATTTGCCAAAAACATTTAGCACGATTTGCAATGGCCATCACTGAACACCTCAAACCATTACTACTTCTTCGAGACTAAAATCCAAGCATTACCCAAAGAAACATGGAAACCCTTGAGAAGAAGGCACTGGAAAGAAACATGGTCACTCTGTAAAGATGAAAATTACCAGGTAAAAGGTCAGCAAGTGCCCTCAACATTTTGATAAACCTTAGCTTAACCTAATTCTACTTTTGAATTTCAGACTCCTGAGGAAAAGGCATCACTTCGATGTTGGCTGGAAACCCAAGTGGCTCCAGCATGGAGAATTAACCCACTTAAAATGGAGCTTCTCTCTGAATCTCCATATTTAGTCCAAATTCATGAGATCCTAGGACCAACCTCAATCCAAATCCTAAAAGAAGAGTCGTCAAAACATGACCTTGTAAGATCCAAGGTCGTGAATCCAGATGCCAGTCAGGTTTATGTAACGCTAGGAAGAACCTCAGTTCAGACATGGCTTCGAAACAAAACCATTGATTCCATCTTATCCAGGAAAATTGAGTTAATTACTGGGCTCAGTGTTATCCCAAATTCAGCCTCGGAAGCATTTCAGATTGCATCTTATGTCGTGGGAAGTTATACTGATGTTCATACTGATCCGGTAATGTGAAATTAATTTATAACATTGTGCGACAAAATACTAATGAGAAACTTTGGATTTCGCAGCTAAACTTCACTGACTTTCTTAAAGATCGTGGAGATCGAGTGGCTACATTTATGTATTACGTAATGTTACCAATTTTATGAATAAAATTTAAATATACAGGACTCTGCCATCTCTTCTTCGCAATAAAATGTAAAACTCCATAATTGAGTTTAGAACAAAAAATAATTATTATTTTTTGTTAACCAGTTAGAAGATGTCCAAATGGGTGGTCATACAATTTTTCCAGGAATCGGAACATCCGTGAAACCTATTAAAGGCTCAGCTGTATTTTGGTACAATCTTTATCGAAATGGACAAGAGGATGAAGATACTGCTCATGCATCCTGCCCTATTGTCCTTGGTCATAAATGCGGTAATCCTCTAATGTCACTTTGTATAGCAAAAATAATTGTTTGTAAAAATTGAATGGTGAGATATTTGGCATGAGGTGTCAAATAATTGTGTTTTTCATAATTTCAAGTTGCTACAAAATGGATTAGGGCAAATGACCAAATGTTTCGAAGAAAGTGTGCCCTGACTGAATGGGATGAAGTTATTGTCAAATATTAAATTGTCCAAAAGGAAGTCGTTCAAGACAGCATACAGCAATCAACAGAGGACCATTTCACTTACAATTTCTTTTACATACGTTGAGTCTTCCATCATTTAAAAAATTACAAAATTTGAATAAATTCTCAAAATCCCAGATTCTTCAGAAATCTCGTAGATCCAAATTGCTGTCTATGACCTGCCTCTTCTGTATTGAACTATTGAATTTTATTCCGGATGACCATATCGAACCCAGCTCATCCAAATTACTTTAAATAATTCCATTCTTTTATAAATCTTGACTATAATGGCCTGTCCAGTCCTGTCTATCTTTCGGGGCAGAAGAACGAGGTGACACGAGAGCGACGACAAATGACATGGACAAGGTGTGGTATCCCTTCATATCGTAACTAACTGGAGCCTCAAAAAATCCAAAATAATCAGATCAGGGAGACCAAAAGGGGAAGGAAGGGGAGACATTTCTCAAAAAAACCTTGATGGGAAAAAAATGATAAATGAAGGGCTCTTAACCATATTTCATCATCAAAACCTGGGGGAAACAAAAAGTCTCTCCTTTTGCTCTTGATCCTAAACTGATGATGACTGAAAATGAGAGAGATTGAATTAAGTCCCCCCACAGAAAAAAATTCAGTCTACCATGACAAAACATGAAAATTAGGATGATGAGATCCAGCCAGAACAGTGAACAGAAACAGACATGGGAAAGGTGTGTTTCTAATTACGGATTTTTTGGGACCTCGAAAAGGTAGGGGAGCATATCTGTAATAATATAACAATGAGGAGTCTATGAGGAACAATGGGAGGATGAGACCCACATATGAGATGAGATATTTTGTTTGATGTTGAGGATGACATAAGGACCTCTCTGAGGATGTGGATGTGGGATGATTATGGTTCTGTTAGAAAGACCTCACCTGATTATAAAATATTTCATAACAATTGGACAAACAGGGAGAGGATGTCAACTTGGATGGGACAGGACACATGAATGAGTGGTTGGTCACAGTTTGATGAAATTGAAACTTGAGACCATTTTTGGACCAAGGATTCATCTCTTATTTTGAAATAAAATGTGTTCATCATGGAGTACTGATATTTTAGGGCCCAGAGGACTCTTGAACTCCATTGACACCTTTTGAGAGACCAGATTTTCACGATGATCTACAACGGTTGGTTATTTGAACTCTGTTTTGCTGTAGAACAGAATTCCAATTTCTAAATTTTGGTTTAGGTCCCTCAGAGTGTAATTTTTCGGATTGGGACGATATGGTACATGGGACCGAGAGACAGCTTACAGGGACACAGGATGTTGGATCCATCCATCCGTTTATACTTTAATATGTAATTCTTTATAATTTTAAAAGACTCAAGCATGAAGAAGACCTCCAACTGACACCATGATGGTCGGATGAGAACTTGTCCTTATTTGGCCCAGTTGTTCTTCTTCATATTGTTCCTCATCAGAAGGATCAAAATAAGTATGGCTTGTTTCAAAACCCTTCAGGAAAGGACTGATAAGGTTGATTATTGTCTTTGTTCCCCTCTCTGGTTGTTGTAGGGGTTGAGGGGTAGAACGACCCGGGTGAAATAAGGTTTCGGTTTTATTAGTAAAGTAAGTTGAGGACCAGGCTCGTGCGATATCCGATAATAATGAAATGAGGGACTGAAAGGGCCAATGAGATTTTTCATTTTTTCAACCCACAAAAGTTTAAACTGGAAAAAATTGAAAATCCTTAAATACAATCAATTGCTGTATGAAAGTAATGAGGTTTGGTCCAAAGAGGGCAAATCAATCATGACCTCAAACGCCTCTTATTTGAGAAAACAATATTTTTAAAGCCAAACTAACCAAGTTGCCCCAAATCATGCCTTGACTCTGTCTACACCGAAAATTAAGTAAGAAAAAGTCAGAAAAGAAGGAACAATAAGTTTTTGTTCTCGGATGTCCGTCCGTCCGTGCTACAGAGAATAATGCAGCCTGACTGAATGAGTGAGGGGACCCTGACTGATCTGTCTGTCTGTCTGACTTGAACAAGCTAGCTCGCTCAAGTCAGAAATTTTTTGTTGGTGGTATGGTGGTGATCTTCCTTAAATTTCTTCTCTGGGACTCTGGATCCCGGTTCCGGCATGATCTCTTCCTCACTTCAACTTTATCCTGCAACCAACTCACACGTGCGTTCAGTTTTAACAGCGTCTATAAGCTCCAGAAGAAAGTCGACTCTTTCTCCAGAGATTCGGATCTAAAATCCTTCCAGTTTAACAAAAACCCCAGAAGACTTACACTTATTTGGAAGCATCCTGCTATAGCCAAGTCCTGGAACGATTTCCTGACCGACCCAGGATTCTTGTCCCATTTGGGAATTTTTTGGAAACTCTAAAAGTTGCTGTGTAAAATCCTTTAATTCGTATTCGATTAGAAGAACATCTTTTAAGGGATCTGTTATAGGGCCATAGATTTAAAGTTTACATTTAAAAGGACTTTCATAGAGATGGGAAAGACCTTCTCCTATTTTACTACTAACAAACAATAGTTATAATTATTTTAAATGAGTTGAAGTAGACACGGTGGAGGAACAAAGAGTCATCCCCAAGCCCAAGCCACACCAACTTTTAAACCCATTATTCACAATCCACATCATTAAAATAATTGAGGTCCAACAAAGACAAACG
Organism: Xenyllodes armatus; assembly: GCA_034699765.1. Classification (NCBI taxonomy): domain Eukaryota; kingdom Metazoa; phylum Arthropoda; class Collembola; order Poduromorpha; family Odontellidae; genus Xenyllodes; species Xenyllodes armatus. The sequence continues at coordinate 4,471 of JAQIYE010000261.1, forward strand.
AAGATGGGACAGACAGCGTATTATAAAGTGATAGTGGGAAGGTTCACATCAGTCAGAAGTTATTGTTTTTTGTTGTTGTTGTTTACAATTTAAATTGGTCCCATGTCCTGTCCTGAGAATCCCTTTGTGTATTTTCTTATAGTGGACTCCAAATTGTTGAAATAAGTTTTTTTGGTCCTCTGGACTAAACTCATTGTGTCCATTTTCTTGTAAGGGGTGTTTTGGTCGGCTTGGTGGACCATGACCATCCCATGGACAATTTGACAATTTTTGTACAACATCAGTAGTTGTCATCATCAATCCAAATTGTTTGAAGAAAGAGAGGTTATTTAGGTTGGAGCTGGAGAAGGACAAAAGGAACGGAGACCGAGGGTAAAAAACGCCTGTTGCTACTTTGTGGAATTCTATCATCACTGAAGCTGAAATGTTGATTTGGAACCGGATTTGACATATTAGTAAAACATCACTTCACGTAATATTTTGTGGAAAAACTGCTAAATATCTAAGCGAATCTCGCAAATTAGCCCAAAAACTTTAAAGAATCAGACTATTAAGTTAAATGTTGAGTGTTCACGAGACTTATATAACAATTAAGGTTCATTTCTCAGTTTTTTTGACATTTTGCCCCAAAACTGAATTAATGTTTCGTGTAAGTGTGGAATGTGACTAAATGTCTCCGGATCATTTTTCATTTAAAATTAAATCCTACACTAAAAGGCAACTTGGCGTCGTCCTGCTCCAAGAATTTTAAAGTTATCTTATGATGGATCAGTTTCTCTGGACCTCACGGAATGCACTTAAAGTGACAATAATAGGATAAGAACGAGCCCAATGGACAAAAAGAATAGGTTAGATCTCTTTTGATCCAGAACATAATTAGTCATGTCTGGGAGACCACGAAGGTCACGAGAGTCAAGTTCAACAATGATCTCTTCCGGATCCACTACTGATCCTCACCGGTACTCGATCCTGACACTATTCCCAAATCTGAGCTCGTCTTGTGCGAATGAGACAATGAATGATGAATCGGAACAATTCCAACAAACTGATGATGACGTCATAAAAAATGACACTGGAGAAGACCGACATCATCGGTCATCCTCGTCTTCATCCAAGAGACATCACAAGGTCAAGGAGGGTCATGGTCATGGCCATCGAAGATCCGAGAGATCCTCTCGGAAGGTCACTGACTCTACTACCCAAAGGTCACCTGGTCCATTGACCATGACCCTAACTTGCTCCAAGCATGGAAAACGCAAAGTTGGGTCAACATTGCCTCTTAAAAATTCCATGCCTGAACCTAGTGCAGGGCATGTCCTCAAAAAATTCTCATCCTCAAACTCCAATATAGAAACCCATCATCGAGTCCCTAAAACGACAATGCTCTCATCCTTCCAACCATGGGTCATGTCAACTTATGGAGACTCTGCTAAAACCAAAACAATTACAAGGAGGAAGTATGGTCGAATTGTAAAGACCCTTCGTGGGGAAGAAGTTAATAATGCTGAAAATTCAAAATTTAGATTTTGGGTAAAAGCCAAAGGATTTCAGTTGGGGTCCCAGTTGGGCCTCATGGACTCAAATCTGAATGGAGAAAGTGAGAAGGGGCCAAGCGACAAGGGGACTGCAGGAAAGAATGAAATGAATAATAATTTGAACTCAAGAAACAACAGGGACTCTCAGAGGGATGACCCGACCCTCCCTGACCTCTTTGTTCCAACGACGGTCAAAGTAAGTAAATCAAACCAATTATTTTTAATCATGAAATTGACACCATACATAACCTTTTGACCTGATGGATCATTTTGAAAATGAGTCCATTATCTTGATAGCCTTTGATCTTTGACCCTTCACATCATGTCATGTCATCAACTAAAATCATCCCCTCACCTAATTCATTCATTCTATTTTGCACAAAGACCTAAATTACGTCCTACAGCTTTTGAAATAACCGTTCGTTCCAGCCCCTTTGGTCTCAACAATAGCCCAGAACTAATTGGTGACAAAAGGACTCACCAAAAACATTGACACTGAAAGGATTTATTTTTTTTTCTGAAAAAATTAATTTCTGTGTGTAAAATGAAATGAAATTGAAGAGGGGTCCTCATTTTGGACCCTTTTTTGAGTGAATCTTCTGTCCCATTACTTATTTTATTGTTGTTGAGTGTTGATAAAGGGGAGGTTATCTCGACCTTAGAATGAAGTATGAAGTGTTATTCTAAAATTTTCATTTTTTCATCATTTTTCATCCCATTTTGTCCATCCGGAACCTCATCATCTACATCCTGTTATTGTTCCCCTCGTTTTTCTTATTGTACTTTTGGTATATTTGGGAGGAGGATGGTGCCCAGCTCTTCAGTCTGGCTGGACTCTGGACTGGACTATCTTTCTGTCTCTTGTCAATTCATTCCGGTGGTGCTCTTCATAATAATGCATAATGGGCGAGGGGGAAAATACTAGCATGGAAATACTAGAAGGGTTGGGTTCAAGTTGAGAATTGGACTTGATGGGACCCAGACCCAACTTGGAACTTAAATGAGTGAGGGTCCAATGGCGTCTGGATCTTTGAAGATCCCATGAACCCCTAATTTGGCTGGATCCACGACTAATTTAAATGGTACTCAGTACTCACTATATTCAAGTACGGTACTGAATTTAGTGTGATTTTATGGTACCCGGGGTCAGGATGAATGAGGGTTGGGTTAGTGGAATTCTTCATCATTTCCATCATAATTTCTAGCTTATTAAAAGGGTGTGGAATGAGAATTGAGATTTGAGTGAGTGAGTGGGTCCTCTCATGCTCAAGTCATGTCAGATTCTCTCTCAAGCCTCAGGGACAATTTTCTTCCATTCATCGGGCCAAAATTCTCAATTCAGAATTCAGACCATTTTAACATGAACACACACATACACACGCCTCACACACTTTAACACTTTTGATTTTTCAACAACTTTTACTAATTTTAGAATTAATGAATGAATGGGAAAAGGGAACGGATGTGAATGGGAGTGAGTGGATGAATATGTGTAAAATTTCATTCTTTAGAGTCAAAAATTGCAATTGTTCTCTTTCATCGTAAGGGCAGAAGCTCACCGTATTCTAATTGTGGGCCTAATTAAGAAGCACAAGCTCGGACTTCTCGTAGAGCAACCTTTACTCTTGAACAATTACGGGCCAATAATGATGGTGATCGTGGCTAAGCTGATGAGGAAATGAAAAAAAATAGAATCGTCCCGTCCAATAATAATAATTGGACTTATCAGGAGACGAGGGTCAAATTTTACAAGTCTATTGGGACAGTGAGTCAACCACGGGATAATAATTTTGATGATGAGATGAGAATAAGTGGGGATGATCGAGATTTTCAGGGGTTTTTGTTTGGGACCCCATCTCAATCTGTTCAATCTCTTCCAATTGATGCACTCTCAGGATGTTGTTTAATCAGGTTCATCTTCAACAACAGACACAACTCAACTTTTGAAATTGGTCCCCCTCAAAATTGGATCGATATTTTGCCTCAGCCGGCTAATTTTTGTCTTGTTCTTAACGCTTGAGAGTCTCCCAATAGTCTCAATTTGATTAAAAGTTCTCCAAATTAAGACTTGGAGTGTACACAGACTATAGTTTTATGTAGCAAAAATTGATTCCCGGAAATCAAAACATTTTTTTGAAGGAGTTTGTTTTTCGGAAGCTCTAGTGTTTTGACAAAATAAATTACATACCTCATTTCAGGATAATTTTACAAATTGCTGTATAGCTGATTGAGGTTGCCGATGCCATTGTCTCTTGTTTCTAATAATATCAGGAGTCAGAAGTGGCCGTAGTCCTATACCTCACCATGGGATGATAAACTAATGGATTCAACATTTCAACCTTCTTGTGACTTGTAAAACTTAATGCATCTTTCAAATTATGATGATGATCATGACTACGGAAGGATATCATATTGTAGTTTATAGTTGGCCTTCATATTCTCTGTTCAGTGACCCAAAAGCTCATGATGAAGCTCCAGGAGGATCATCACATCACATTATCACCACAACAGACCATAACAAAACCTAACCCAAAACCACCAAGGATCCATCAAGAACCCGGATCCTGGATCCACAGTCTAATATCTATAAAAACCTTTAGGGAACCCAATCTTTTTCCTCTGGAACAAAACAACGAGCCCTTGAAAATGGGATGTCAAATCAAGTCTTCAGTCCTTGACTCATCATCATCACCTACCAAAAACCACTCTGATGAGATGAGGTGATGTTGAGGACGTCGAGGGACATGGTTGTGTGGTGGTGGTGATGCAGTGGCTCGAATTTTGATGAGAGGGGACGATATGATGATACTGAGAATGACACTTGCAAACGCATTAGCGAGGAAGGTGATCTCATGGTTTTATGATCACTCTTGAGAGCTCTGGAGAGGGTCGAAAGGATCCATTCCCCTTCACTTAAGCTCTAGTGTAGTGTACATCTATGTACTACCCGGGTTACTGGGGCTATGGTCCGTTTTCTGGGGTTTGGTGGGCCGAAAGTTTTGTGAATCCACTCGGGTGCAGATTTCTCTATAATAATTAAGCCAAGAAAAATTTGTAGTAAATCTGTTTAGATATTCATGTAAGGTAGACTTGGATTTCGTGTGGTAGAGTTCTTTGGCTTTTGAACTTGACATTTTTCTGAAATTTGGGGTAGCTGCAACCTACTACGTGAAAAATCTCCCGTTAAAAAAAAATAAACATAGGTTTCTTCTAAGGCAAGGCCTGAAGAATCCAAATAGTTTGTTTTTGTTGAATACAAATTTTTTTATTCAGAAATATGACAGAGTCGATAGAGATTCCAATAACTAACTATTCAAGCTATATTTTCTTGTTTGACCATGCCCATTGTCACATTTGTATTTTGTATTCATGATGTGTTTTTGTCTTACAATTCTTATTATCCCATTTTGATCGGACAGAATTTCTCTTCATTTCTAAGATTTCTTCCTCGTTCTTGTCGGTTTGATGCATTTGGTTTGTATAGATATTCTGATTTTGTAAATCCTTTAAATTAAGATAAAGTGCTTTTATAAAAGCAAAGACACAAATTTTTGCATCTTATAATAAAGAGACTTTGCTTAGCTCCGTAGCTTCTTATCGTTATCGGTTAAAATGACAGTGGGTAATATTCATGCAAAATCTGTAAAAAAAATTCCTCTCAACCTCCAAGGTCAGGAAAATTTTCCACTGAGCAGTCTTTTGCTGTTTTCAAAGTTTACTTTCTCCGAAAGTAGTCAGACCCATGCATCTATTTGTTGATTCTTTTCTTTCTTATTTGTTTGGTTGAGTTCTCTAAAGGCTGGAGGTCTGGATATCTCATATGGCTCTGTTGGTCATTTTAAAGGATCCTGTGGATTAGAGTAAATTGGGTACTTTTCTTTTCCACTCTTGGACCTAGGCCTGGACCCACAATACAATACATCCTATGGTTTACTTCCTCCAATTCAAACCCCTAAAAAATCCTTAAGGAACATGTTTACTTTCTCTGCCCAGATAGGTTAGCGAAATGTTGAATGTTCAGGCTAGGCTAGGCTAACAAAAAGGGACCTCTAAAATTTTGGTAAACCCTAAAGCCTGCCTGTGGTGACCATATTGGCCATCAATACCGGATCCAATTTCATGTAACTTTGACTATGACTTTGAACAGGACACTTGCAAGGATGAAGATGTCGAGTGTCATGAATCTGATTTTGTGACAGATGTCAAGAGTGTGTAAAGATTTAATTTAGGAACTTTCGGTAAAATTACAAATTAGGTCATGCCAAACCTATTCAACCTATTGCATTGCAGAGAATTAGCAATGTGTTAAATCATTCCGGGACACTTCTGTAAAGTTTTGTGATTGCTTCCAAAACAGAAAAATGAATTACATATTTCAAATACTGGGATATTTAAAAGAATTTTGAGATAAATAGTGATTGCGACTGCGGTGACTTTTATTGGATCCATGGGTGTGGAAAAGACGAATTATCCAGCCTCCTCATCCCTGATCTGGAGTATTGACCATGACTTATATTGAAAGGGTCGTACTATTTTCCTGGTCTTTTCATCAAGTTCAGTTTCCATAAAATCCGAGACTCAAATCAAATTTAAAAGCTCCATGGTCCATTGTATCACGAACCCATGTCCATGTGGCAGCATCCACTCTCAAATTAGGGGAGAGTTGAAGTTGAGTCGGAGGGTGTTTAACCTAAAATTGAGTCCAGTCCATGGTCCAGCCATTTCCTCTGACATCTCGTGATTTAGGAAAAGTATCCGAGAAAGGATGGATTTTAGGTTTTTGGGCATTTGGGTATGGTTGTATTGTTGTTGTCCATCCAGCTGGGCTAACCAGACCATTGCATTGCCGTCCCCATATTATTCCAAATCCAAAATCCCCTTGCCGTGGAAGACACACATAAGGAAGACGTCAGGCTTAACAGGCTCTGACAACTCTGTCCCATCACCATCTCGTTCAGTCCAAAATGCTCATTTACCCTTGGCTTTTGGGTTTTTTTCGGGTCATCCAATTCCCCCTGATCCTCATTCAAAGTGAATCCTGAATCCTTGACCAACAACAGCGACGACCTCGTCCCGAAAATGTATGAAAGAAAAGTCTGTATTGAGGTTCGGTTTGGGACGTACTCAATTTCATTTTCATGGATTTTTAGCCCTTGAGATATATTTTGTTTTCCCATCCGGTACAAGTTCAATTTGGAGAGATGAAACTGAGAAACTGATTTCGTGGTACTTGTCCAAGGCGAGCTGGAACTCTTAGGATGGAATTTCGTTAAAAAATGGCAAATCTGGCAAATCTAATTATTTGGAGTTTATGGAGTCTCCAGGGATATAAGTTTAGAATTTTATTTCTTCTTCAGAGTTAAAATTACGAATAAAATTATGGCAAATCTAAGGCAAATTTTGAACTCTAATGTGTCTTTATTCCCCATTATCCATTGTCATATGTCAGAACGAGTCTCCAAAGTAGTACTCTTGAAAATAGTCTTCTCATAGTGTGAAAACTTAATGAAGATTTTAAGAATGAAGAGACGAGGAAGAAGGGGTGAGGTGACAGGCGACAAGGGAAAAAGAGAGAGAGAGAGGACTAATGGGTTGGTCAGCCAAAAAAATAAAAGAAAGTTTCTTTTCTCGGAGTAAAACCCCTTCTTCTTCCCAAAATGAGAGCTCTTAAGACATGGTCTCCTTATAGGATTCTTTTTTTTGTCTCCCGACCTCTGACTCTGACTGAACTCTCAAACTGACAATGATTATTGTGGACATTGGTCAGGATCTTTGGACTTGGGCCTGGACCCGGGACTTCTTGTCCAATTTCTTGAGCGTCCACATGATAGGATGCTAGGAATGAATGGGGAAATAAATGGGGAGAACTCTGGTCTCAAAATGAACTTTTGGTCTTTGGCAACCCCAACCCTTTTATTCTTCCTGTCACTTATTATCCTTTTTCTCCCCTACAACGTCTCCAGGACATTTAAAACCATCCTGGATCAGGAGAGGGTTCATCAGCCTCTTGAGGTCTTAGGTCCATCCAGGCCATGTTCACGGGTCGTGTCATGATCATGAAGGGGGGGGGGGGGAGGAAATCTTGGAGAATCATTTCAAATCAGTCAATCCCTTCTCTCAATATATTCGATTTTCATGGATTTTAGGATTTGACTCGGACTCGAACTTTTACTTTTTCAGATTTTACGGATACGATTCTTTTACTTCTTTTTTTCGGGTTTAGTCTCTTTTACGTGATGTGACGTGATGTGACGTGATGTGAGTAGGGAGATAATAGACGATGAGTCAGATTTTGACCCTTGAGTTCAAAAAGGGGAAGTGAAAGAGAGCATACAAAAAGTAAGTTTTCACCCTTCAGGTCAAAATCAGCGAGAAATATAATTGAGAGGATTATATATGGATCCATGTGTTGTTCAAAGGATTGTTGATCTCTTTTGAGATTTAGGATTCTTATCTGGCTTTCTCTTTGACCTTTCATCATCGATGCAAAAAGGTTGGTAAAGAGCGCCTTTGAAGGGATTAATTTTTGAGTTTATCAGTTAAGAAGATCTATTTTTCAGATTTTGAATCATTAACGCAAATTATGTTTAGGTGAATGCATTTAAGGTAACCATATTTTGCAAGAATAGTTTATTTACCAATTACAATAAAAGTATTACATACACATTCCAATCTTCGCTCAAATCATCACTATATACTAAAAGGCTGTCATGCAAGGTAAAATGATCAAAATGACCAAAATGGCCTACACCGGCCTACAGCAGAAAAATTTCATCCAGCTCTTTCCCAGGGGGCAAAGTTTCCAAAATCGAAGCTACATTTCCACGTTGAACGGCCAGACTGATAGAATAGTTAGTTCCTTGTGATTCCTAATTAGTTCAAATTTTGGGCAAAAGTTGTTCGGAGGTTTTTTGAACAAACTGAATGGATTATATTGGATTTTCAAAGTTTTTGTGTGGTTATTTTATGTATTTGAGTTAAATGAGTTTAGGGACAAACTGCGGGACGGTCACAAAGAACAAAACTTTTTTTATTGAAAGCTCTAAAGGGTCACACAACTAATACCATTACGACAAGTCCCCCATGAGTGGTTATGTCGAGTGAATGCTGATTTGTATGGATTTATGGATTGTCGGGTAATAAAAACTTTCCCGTAAAACTTTTCCTTCCTGGAAAAGGATAAAGATTCTTTTTTGACCTTGCATTGCATTGTAAAAATTTGGTATCGTATAGTAGAATGAAACCTGTGAGACAATGGCAAACAAAGAATTCCAGGCATCTTAGCCTGAAGAATTAATTTCATGGTCCAGCTCAAACCACAGCCCCTGCCCCTTAGTTTCACTACAATGCACTCTTCTCTTTTATAGTGCACAAAAGCTCTGCTGAAATATTCTCGTCCTAGAAGAAACCCCTGCCTACAAAATTAGAACGCACTCTCGCTCCAGTTTCTTTTTCTAACAATAAAAGCTGTATAATATATTCACATAAAGATTGCAAAAAAATCCCCATACAACTTAATCAGTCTAAACGGACACCTCAATTTATTATTGCTTCACGAAGAGTTTGTTGTCAGCAATATTTTTGGTCAATCAAAGTCGTTCCTACAATAAGATCCAAATGTCACGTATCTCCCAATCTCAACCTCTCAACAAAGAACCAAAAATTCAAACGATCCAGGGGTCATAGGTCAACTTCATGAAAATTGTTCACAAGGACAAGCCCGACATCCTACACTTTCCATTGTAGTCTAGAACTTAGGTTAGTAACTTTCAAAAGTTTGTCCTTTCCGCTATGTACTCTAGTTGATGTAACTTAACCTTTCTTTCTTTTGAAGCTCTGAAACCCCCAACTGGTACTTGACACTTCTTCATTAGTGTGGTGGACCCAAAAGGATATGAGGATCTTGGGACCTTAGATCAACATCAACACAACTCATCCCACCTGGAGAATTAATATTAAAAAGAGATACATGTAGGAAGAAATGAAAAGATTCATCAGTCTGTCTCAGGCCGACACGGGACGGATCTTATCGTTACAGTATTCTTATGCTAAAAAGATTAACTCGAAAAACGATCTCATGAGTGTCCGACAGGTCGGATAAAATTGATATGGCGGTGTGATGGACCACACGAGGACGACCTGGGCCATCGTCTTAGCATGCATAGCCAGGTTGTCGTCCGGCTGGTGGTGCTGACCAAGTCAAGTCGGCATCTCCTTAATGGGATTAGATTTATGTATGAATGAGGATCGCCTTTAAGGCCTGTGATGTGAGATTTATAAGCCAAGTCATTCATTTCATGATGTGATATGATATGATCCATGCGTTTTCCCCTTTAGAAATGAAATGAAATACTGTCATGTCATTTTGATTCCAAGTTGGTTGTTGTGTGTGTGGGCCCATGTAAGGAATAAAATGTTGTGGAAAAATATAACAATCATGAAATCTTTAGAAAAGATTAAA
>JAQIYE010000262.1:0-14447 GCA_034699765.1 Xenyllodes armatus
CAAAGAGAATTATCTGCTCATTTAGACATACATATATTATACGTTGGTGCCAGGAGATACTTTGAACGACAGTTGCTCACTAAAGGTCATGGTTGGGCTAAATACTAAATAAGAGTTGTCCATCACCCTATTATTGCCCCAAGGGAGCGGGGAGGGAAAGGAGGTCATGTAGAACTTATCTTTAGATTTTCGTAGTATATAGCCAATTAATTTATGGACAAAATTAGGTGAAATATATTTTTTAGTTTTCTGATTTTGTACGGGGATTGTCTAATATATTTTAAACAATAATTGACAAAACCTGATTTAATAATTAGAGAAACTTTGTATTGTAAGTTGTAATTGTAGGAATGTAGGTAGAACATTTAGTTGACTACTATATAGCTTCATGCCCTTACAAATCGAGTTTAAGTTTTTCAAAATTGTGACTACAGGGCTTTAAAGGGTTGAAGAGAGAATTATGATAGTCAATCTTTAAATTGCCTTAATGTAAATGGTGTTTCTTGACAAATATTTGAGCTTTTCAGAAATTTATCAGGAGACTGAAAGCAAATACCTCTCAATTGCTAAACCCCTTCCTTTTTGTTGTTGTGTTAAATATTTGACCTAATTTTATATCCCCAGGACTGTGATCACCTGGAATTCTGGATACCTAAAAAATTGTAACAACATCAAAAGTTGAATCGAATTGAATGAGATTAACACGTTCAACAAACTGACGTTCAAAACACAATCTTTAATTTAACTTGACTGGAAATTTCAACAGGTAGACTTAAATAGTAATACTTTAAGCATATTTCAGGTTTAGTTTAGTTGTTGTTTAGTCTGTGTCTAGGATTTGTTGAAAACATAATTTCCAGGTTCCTTTTACTTAAATGTGGCATAATTATAAAGTGATTTAATACAGAGGACCATATTCGACAGCAATGGAGTAGAGTTTAAATGTCAATCAGGTGCTTTTAGCTCTGACAATGAGATCAGTATCCACAAGGTCATTATTCCTCTTTCAAAATTCATTTTTCTCGAAGCAATTAATTGGATATTTTAAGAAAAGTTCTGATTGTAAAGCCTAAAAAAGTTATTTAGTAATTCATAAACTTTTCAAAATTTTTGTAATACATATTCGGATACAATACAATGGATATAGATATGCGAAACGATGATGAGATGCTAGATTAGAGATGGAACAATAAGTAGAAGTAGTAATTAGAATAAATAATTAGTTTTAGCTAGTTAGTTACTGAATTTAGACGGCTGCTAATTTTAAAAATTGGGATATGACAATTCAAATATATGATTCATTATCATTACAACAATGAAATCTTGTTACAATCACGGAGGTTTATATTGTGCAATAAATTTATAATTGTGTTTTTGGTCCATTAAGTTCATTAAATGTTTGCTCAATTTAATAAGACTAACTTCTGATACATTTTGGAACTAAGTTGAACAGGGTGGGTTCTACATCAGAAATACCGTAAATGGGGTATTGGGAGAGTTTAGTGGTATCATGGTTTGACTTAAAATGTTCAAGTACAGGGTCTGACAAAACGACAATATGAGTAAAACACAATAGCACATGGCAGGTAATAATTTGTTTCAGAAGATGCTAAAAACATTTAACGTGAAAGTGACAATCCTAACGGTAATTAGTTTAATATCCACGTTGAGTAAATAGATTTGATTAACTACAAGCTATTTAAGCCAAACCCTACAAGTCCTCGACCCTCGAATGAGAACAAATACTGCTTATGTGGAGTCAAGAACATGTAATATATTTCCAATATTATATTGAAACAACTTGAGAACAAATTGTAACCGTATGCTTTTATAACATAACATAAACATTACAACAAATTGATATGAAAATAAAAATTAGGTACAATATTTAACCATTGCTGAGATTGCCAAATGTAAATACCCATATAAGCACCTTATCTTTTCGAAATACATTGAAAATCACAAGCATTGCCTTTCAAACCCTCATTGACTGGCTCTAAAAGTATTCTCCTATAGGTTGTTCACGAATCTCTCTTAATAACTTTTCAATCATATTCAGATTCCCATTGATTTCTAATTGGTCGGGACAAATAAGTGATGGGCTCAAACTGTTGTTAGAACTCACAACCGGACTCGACCTCATGATTGACCTTGGAGCTGTTGTTCCTGACTCAAACCTTACCCCTTGGGGCAGAAGTGAACCCTTGAGCCTCGCCTTCTCCCTCACATCTTCATCCAAGTACCTCCGATATTCATCATCAATTGAACAAATCCCTTGTTCAACCTCAGAATAGACTGTGAGGAAACCTTTCATTCGCTCAACCCTCGTCCTTTGAACAAAGTCTAGGAGCCATATTAGATTTTTCCGATTCACATTCCCAATCTCAATGAGGACAATGTACATGAATAAGTCTAGATTGTCTTGAGGATGAACTCGATGGAGGAATGAGATCTTTCGAATTTCAAATTCTTGACGAAGGTTTAAGTAAATGTGTCGAGAGCCTGTCCAGTCTTTCCATGTTTCCTCGAGGGATTTATCCAGAGTTTTTACTAGGCTCTTGTAGCCGATTATGAGCCAGGTTGACTTTCGAGTTGTTGTTGTTGTTGATGGAGGAATGGACTCATCAGTAGTCCCTCTTTGAACCCAAACGTCAGGAGGGATGACCCTTTTGAGTTCTTTGAAAATACCTGTTTTGGTGTATATAGTGAAATTTGTATCAATAAATAATGCATTCAATGTGTTTTTCTTTTGGCACAAATGCTCCTGATGTAGAGATACAAGAAATTGCAAATTTCATGGATATATCACTAGCATTAACTTACCTTGATTTAAAGCTATTCCAGGTCCAAATTTTGCTTGATCTGTGAGATTCTCATTATATGTTGATGACCAGTGAACGAGAGGAAATAAAACTGGAAATTAGAATAACAATAAAATTCTATTACAAGATGAACACCGAATGATCTAACACGTTGGGAATTTTTATTTAACACGTCTTCGTTAACTAACTACATGCAGAAATGTCAAGTTATAGGCACATATTACAACTGTTGACTATTTAATTTGTGTAAAGGCTAAGGACTGTATATAATCCAAATTTTGATATAAGAATAGTAGCATTGAAACAAAATTCGCAATTTTGCATCATATCAGAATGGCATTCTAAGGGCAATTACTTGGGCATACTTGAAGTACATGTAAATGAAATGAAGCCATCAACCAAAATGTCAATTTCCACTTATGGGTCTCTTCAACAATTAGCGATAAGTAAATAGATGTGATACAAATTTTAATTTTCATGAAGGTGCTTAAGTTTATATTAAATGTTTAGCGCCTTCCCGACAATCCTTCGTTGAGCAAGGTTGAGCAGCTTTGGCCACTTAAAAGGTAGACACTGAAGAAATGCGAAATATTTATTTAATTGGATTTACACATTAATGACATTACGAATTCGGTTATACAATCTCGATTCTCTTGTAGGGTTATAAAAATATAAACTCAAATTGTTTGCTGAGGTCAATTAATGATCCTTTTACCCCCAGTCCTTTAGCGTTTCTAGAATTTTTAAAATATTTAGGGCACAGTCTTTGATTGTGATACAAATACAATGATCCAAACCAGCCAAACATAGACACGAAATGAAATTAGAAATAGATTTTGTGACTTGCTCAACAGTTTAACATTCAAGTGGAAATTGACTTCCCAGTGATCACTCTAGTCATTATTTGCTTTGATCGATTCTATTTACCCCGTATTTCAATAAGAAGACAAATAATAATGTGACCGGTTTCAAATTTTGTGGAACGCCTCTTAGTTAGTAAAGGCCTTGATAACTCAATCAGTAATTATGTTTTAAGTACTTTGTATTTCTGCATGCATGATGAATATACTATTATATAATTGTTCAATAAAAAATATTAATAAAATGATTTTTTAATAGCATGCCTGCCTAGACCGCATAAGAGGTTGCAAAATGTAGATCCACACATTGTTTATTTACTCATTGTATGATAAGATACTCCTGTAGTTAAAAAGTACTTGAATGAAGAGGCCTTGTAATTATGTATTAAATGATCTCTGAGGACCCTGTCAAGTTTACATTTTACATATCTCAAAAGGTTGTGCGTGATGCGTTTATATTGGCATTAGCTATTTTACATAATACAGAAATGTTGTATCGAATTTCCACAAGTTCTCGCGTATCTTAATATTTTAATTAATTGAGATTCATATTCCCTTTCACAATCTACTGGAATTTACAATTTACTTGAGTCTTGGGGAGTTGGTCGATGGAAAATGTGTTTTTGAAAACAGGCTGACCTATCGTATACTCACGCCTTGACTCTTCTGGGCTACCGCTAACTGGCTAGCTTTCCCTTCCTTCCCCTTAAACTATCATATACGCACGCTTTTTCTCCACTAATTAAGTCAACTACATATGTACGCAAAACTTTTGAAATCAAATTTGGAAATTTTGGAGTCAAACTTTTTTGGAGAGTTTGATTCTAAAATTTTGATTTTTAATCCAGTTCCATTACGAAATATTCCTTAAATGCAACTACAACCGTCTACCTAACTAGAATTCATAATGTGATTTAAAAAGTTGGACATGTACGCATATATGTCATAATTTTGATTTTTCTCATGTGGATCCTTGAACAAATGTTGATAAATACATCAGGAAATTTGATATAATATAAATGTAATTACACATTTCTATAGTAAACTGTAAAAGCCACGTCCCTATATACCATGAACCTTATACTGCTTCAGGTCCTGGAATGATTTATGGTCTGTTCAGCTGTCATGTCCAACACTCAATTAAATGGAAGTTAAAATTTTGCCATTAAAAACGAAGTACTAATTGTAAGGCTCATTTTGAACAACCAACACTGATAATAAGATTATTCCACTAGTGCTCACTTAATTACTAGCTTTTTTTCTTCTAAATTTGGGTAATCATCAAGTGGACACAATCATCCTTTCTCCATAATGAAAGATCACATAACATCTAACACAACAGAGGATGAGTAACATATTGGATAATAATTCTTTCAAGGAAGGTCGATTACGGCTTCATGCAACGTTCACACCCCCCCCCCCCCCCCGTTGATTTAGTGCCAATTCTACTTTGAAGCCCAAGCCCCTAAATACACACCCTTAATAATGACATGTTACTGGGTTATGTAACCCTTTTGCCACATACCGTTCCTCATGAATCATTTTTATCTAAAGGATCCCAAATTGTAATGGAATGGAACCTTTTTCATCGTCAGTAGTCGGATCGGATCCCACGCTGGTGTGATCTAGATTATCTTCATTAGGGTTAAATAAGTTTATTTTACTAGAATGCTTACTTTTATTAGACATTTTTTTACAATTCGGGTTTTTGACAAGTTAACTGGAAGATTTAAGCTTTTCTGTTGATCTTGGTTTTCCTTAATTATCCCATCTCAATTGTTCGGGATACACTTGTTTCTGTCTAGGGACCTTTTAGTCTCAATCACGTAATTGTAGAAACAAGGCAAGCCAAGTTGAAGAATAGCAAAAAATGGAAATGAAGAAAGAAGAAAATCATCTTTAAAATTTGTTTTCGCATCTGCAACTAACTAGATTGAATAAAACTCCATGAACCCCTAATAACAAATGTAATACAACACTTTTGTTCTCTATTTTTTACAATCAACGTCACAGTACGAATCCACAAACAAGTTCAGAGGTCATTGATACTCTTCACCCATGACCATGATTATATAGTCTCTTTTCAATTGGCAACTTTGTCTCAGATCATATCGCCTCATTCATTCTCTCTGGATACTCTAAATTAAATGAGGAACATGAGTAACTAATATAACTATGGAACATTTATATGAATTATTAGTACGTGATCTCACATAAGCATCCCTAATCAGATTAATATTACCTACGTACCTTCGTTCCGTTCTGAACAACAACAGTAAAAAAAATATTGCCCGGACATATGTTGCATTTTGCAAAAGAATAACTCATCCTCCGAGCTCATATCTACCTTTAGCCGAATTCTAACTCACATTAAGGAAATATCCGTAATAAGTAGGAGGAGGAGATGATGAATTTATTTACTTCTTGCAGATGTGGAACATTAAAACACAACATAATTTAATACTTTTCGAGTCAATGAGTCTAGCTTCTGAGTCGCATCTCATGTCGAAGACCTTTCTGGACAACAACACAACAGTGGGTTTGAATGGGACAAAAACAATGCTGAGGAGGATCCAAAAATCCTACAAAAAATCCGTGACCCTCTTGTTTTTTTTTCCTTCAAAAAGTTACGTTTATTTAGGCATATTTTTCAAGACCACACTTCAGACAACCAATGTTTTTTGTAATTAAAATTTTGAGCCTTCGAAATGATATTCTCCCTACTTTTAAAAGTCCGGCCCTGAATTCTTTTTTTGGAAAAAGAAACTATACCAGATGAATTAAGAAAGCCTCAGTTGATGGTCTCAATTTTCAAATTAACTCCAAAGGCGTTACTTGGCCCTTAAATAACGATTAAATGGTTTTAATTGAGTTTAATTGGAAGGGATCCAGACCCCCTTGAACTCCTTTGGATTATATTTAATTAAGCCTTCATTTTTTGGGTGGGTTCACTTCTGACCTGTCTTCTTGATGGAACCCCATCGACCCTCATCCTTAAACCTCATTGTACCTCACACCCTGGGTTTGACCCACCACAAGACATAGGCAGACATTTAATCTGTCTGAAATTATATTAGGCACTTGATACTAGTTTCCTTTACCAAACGGACGTCTGAGCTGACATGACGTTGTAGAGGAGCTCATGTCATTTTATTTTACTAATTTATGAGCACGAGCCCACTGACAACGGAACAAAATTTTCTCAGTAAAACCCGCATGTATTAACTAGTTCAATTCCAGGGTTCATGGAAATAGTGGAATGAGTCCCGGAGTCCCAGAAAATAACATTCTACAGATGCGGTAGTAAATTTCTATTTATCTCATCTGATGTCGTGTCTTTGGTTTGTACCTAATTATTTGTTTAAAATTTTAATGGGTCTTATACTTACGTACCTCCACCAGGTTTTTCATGCTACTTCTACAGAAAAGTAGCATCCCCTTTCGTGTCATTATATAGTGGCCTAAATAGTATTTGCTAGACATTTTAGAATTACCAATACGGTCATACTTGTAATCAATGCGCTTCAGAATAGAATTTACTTGGACATGGAAAATGCTTGCCAATTCAATCGCAACATGATTTAAAATAGTTCTGAAAAAGTAGAGAAATATTGACATTAACAGGGATACTTGAGTCTGCAATGCCAATATTTTCCATTGTTTCTAGGATATACGTCTAATCGACATAAGGTTGAATTTAAAAAGAATTGATGATAAAAGCTTAGTGACCATAGCCGAGAGGTTTTATGAAATCCTACTTAATTAAAACATTTCTTATGTATACCCTTACATAATAAACTAAACTATTGTCATATCATATCTAAATTGGAAATGATTGAAATCCGAGACTATGCTCATTTCTATTGTTATTGTGGTAGATTTATGAATTTTTCTTAAATTAATGATGAAGAGAGTAAGGGAGTTTGGGCTTAACAGCTTGTAACATAGCCTCTTAGCTCAGAAGCTCCTAACATTAAGGTAAATTTGAATATTTCCTCAACAAATATACAATCACAATCGGTAATTATAGGTTTTGCACTTTACGTTACTTTGTAGTCGGCAAAAAAATAACTGAATAAATATCGATCGTTTAAAATAAAATACAAAGCTTATGGGCTTACATTGAAGTGAAAGATCTCAAATGTTCAATATGACATGACACTATGCCATGTGCAATTTAATTGAGTTTCTAATCAAGTCGTTTTATGCCTTTTTTGTCTTCAAACGTTATAAAAATTAAATATTCTAAAGTGGGTAACGATAATGTTGTACTTTGTCGTCCCGATGCCAAGTCCCATCTTTTTAAAATTCATTAATTGGTCTTGGATGAGTATTACTTATGATAAAGAGAGATATAGTAACTCGTTAATAAACACTTCATTCAATAGTGAATAGGTTAAGTGTTCTCTTGCGTAATTTTACAAATTTATCAAACTTTAAATTAAAATGTGATGGTGAAATTTTTTTTTTTGTGTTATCAAAGGAATGGGGAAATTTTGAGTTTTATTGTATTCAGAATGATTTGAATTTGATGAGAAGGAATGACTATTCCATAAAAGTTTTCAATTAATTATTTGCTCACACTCAAAAAATCCATGGAGGTCCACCCCCATTGTTCCTTTAATTCTAACCGACAGACTCCATTCCATATATCATACCATTATCATAAGTACAAAGTACAACAAAACTCATTAATGAAACATTCGATGAGACAGACAAGCTAAGCAGTAGAAAAAAGGGTTGAGCAAAAAAATGTGTATACTTTAATAATTGTTCTCCAGCATCCACTTGAATAGGTAATTGGTATTTGTCATTTTTTGGCAAGGCATACACGACAGAAACGTCAATGGATACTGCAATGTCAGGGCTCACTCCGATTAAGATTTTGAGAGATACAGGAATCTTGGGGTACATTGAGACTCCGGTGGCATTTGTATATGATTTTTATTATTTATGTTAGTTGAATAAGCAACCCTGAATTTGTTTAAATAATTCATAAACTCACTTCATCTCACGTTTCTTTCAAAACAATTACAAACAAGTCATGAAATGAATCATAAGGAGCTAAATCAAACGCTTGTTGGGGACTTACACAATTTATGAAAAATTGAGGAATGAGAAGAATTATTATAATGGTGAAATACAATCATGAATGCCCAAAGTACCTGTTTACCCTATACTAAATGTTGTTGCTACCGATTGAAATATATCATGTTATATAAGTATCAAATATCTTTTCTGTGGTAAAGTTCGTTTGTTCACTTAAAACATATAAAAACAATCAAAATCAAATAGTGATTACGGCTAACCCTGTAGTATGAAGAGATGTTTTTTGCATGTAGGACAGAAAGCAGAATCATAACTTTTGTTTAAACATGTCAGTCCAATACTGCGTCTCATCTCAAGGTCACTCATTATGTAATCGTGATCGTGACCCCTTGCGTTGTAAATTATGAAAGAAGGATATAATTACATTTGAATGATTTGTCTGACAAGCGGGAGGTGTGAGAAAAGGTCTCGACATGACAAAAGTGTCAATTTATTTTGGAATGATGATTCTGCTATTTTCACTCACTGAATCACATCTCGATCCGAGATTGATATAGTTTATTAAAGATCATCAAATTAGTATTTTAACAATATACGACGGACAGAGACACCTTGGCCAATGACAATGCACATTATATGGGACAGTCCACATGTTAATTATAGAATAATGAACGTATTTTAATAAGAAAAGTAATGCAAACATGATTTCTTATTGTTTTGTACTTTTCGGTATTTTGACAAATCGAACGTTGTCCTTGAAATTTGATATTTAGGGCAAAACATGCATAAAACAATTTGTTCACAGGTTTTAATGTCTTACGTTGGTTTTTAAGAATTGAAATCGATATTTTTTTGCATGGATATGGACATAGGAAATATTACTTGTTGATTTATTATCCTCTGGTAGATCTGTATAAAAATTTAATTTGCCATAAATTTTTTAAGGACTTATATGCATAAACACAAAATTTCGCCAGCTAAACGATTTCGACGGTATACAGTATCTGTACGATTCATTTAAAAACAGAATTTCGATTTAAAGTTAAAAGTTGTATTGATTTCAAAATCAAATCTAATTTTTTTGTACTCCGATGACATTGTTCCAGTTTCAAGGACTTTTACTGTACGACCACGAATGTCCTTGGATCTTAACCATTTCATACGGCTCTTGAGGTGTTTGAGGTGCAGTATATACTGTAGAACATGAAACTTCCAATTTCTATGTCATGTCAGGAAGATGATCATATTACATTAGACCTTGAGATTTAATTATTTTAATTACTTTCGCTCTTCAACTTGGTTTTAATTTTGTTAGAACGCAATCAAACTCTTTGAAAAGTGCAGAACCTGGTAAAACTTTTACAATTCTTTACAAATGGGGTTGAGGCTCTCTGGGGAAATACCTAAAAACTACTCCCCTTCGCTCACTCATCAAAATCAAAATGATGATCTGATTGATTGAAAGAACCCGGAAGTGCTACTTTTCTAAAACACATTCATTTCCTTGTATAAATGGAGCTGGAATCTAGACTAGTTTGATTCCCCTGTGTAATTTTGGCTCAAACCATAAAGCAGTATGCTCGTATCACCAGATTTTTATGATATCTCTCAAGGTACAAGGCTGAGGAAGTTAAGAGACTTGCAAGGCCTCCAAACCAAAATTAACCAAACACAATTTAACAAATATGGTTTGGATTGATTTAGGAGACGGAATCAGGTAAGATCCTATTTTCACTTCATTACGCATTATTTTCCCCTTCCAAATTTCCAGACTACTAAAGTTTTTGTTCGTGTCATGCATAGATACTAATACAAAATCTGTAGGTGAAAGTTTGTAAATGTAGCTCTAAAGGTAAGAAAAGCCAAAGAATATTAAAGAGGATCCACATCCTATTGAATCATGCTTACGATTAGTCAGTATCAGTGGTGGAAATAGTCTCAAATCCGTGCCAAATGTGATTTAAGCTTTTGAGTTAGCTTTTTAATAAATTTACCTTGTATTTATTATTGTTTTTCGTTTTTGAAACATATATAATTATGCAACCCTGCATAAATTGCAAAGATGTTTGAGCTTCAAAGTACCTAAATCTAAAATTACCCTGTACTTTCCCTATCCTCAATTCATCCTCAAAATTCAGTGGATCTGATTAAATATCACTTTATTAATGTCATTTGGAACTTGTGTGGGATGACTTGTGAGAGTCCCAATCAGTTGGCTATTGAATTTCATGGACTCAAAATATAATCTCATATAGATCTAGATGTGAATTTACATATAATTAATTTATTAGAGGACGCAAAAGTCCAAGCTGACTTTGTGTCTCTCGATCCCACTACGAAAACTGGGAATTAGTTTATTTTCTCTTTGGAAATAAAAGTTGTTGTGAGACTTTCTCTTTACTAAAAAATGAGAAGATTTGAGTTTGATTTGATAGAAACTTGGGTCAGGGGAACTTGGTCAAACTATATGAGCCTTGCCTTGATACAAAATTGTATTGACAGTCTGAATTTGAGTCCTTTTTGTTTCAGATCTCTGAGGTGAATTGAAACAAAATCTGCAACCCAGGTCTAACTTATATAGAAGAAACTTTTGCCAATGGCCCCTGAGAGTTGCGACACTTTTAAGATCTGAACCTGACCTTTCAACTACGAGCATAGTAAATTACAATGTCCTTAGATTGAATTACATTTCATTATTCGATTTATGTAATACTTGAGGTTTGTACCAAGTGAGGTGTGAGGTTTGGACTTTTAATGGAAGTATCTACGATTTTTCTAATAGAATTTTGTTAACCATTTGCTTAAAACCCATTTTGCAAATATTTTTTTATTTGTATTTTGTCTAAACAATGAATACAGTATCAAATATTCATGCACACCTGTGCATGCATATTCATGCATGCCCATTTTTAATTAAACACCCCTCAGCAGGTTACAAATAGTAGACACATGTTTAATTAGTTTGTATGCACAATATGGCTTATGTCTTCATCCTTTAAGCCATGTGATTTTAGTCGGATTGTTTGTTCAGCTTCAGGCCCAGACCAAGAACTGACCAAAATATTATTTTTTGCTTGGGTTTGACCTTGAAATTTTATTCTTGAAAAACTTGAATTCAAAATCCAAGAAACTAAAAGGACTTTGATTTTACTCCAGAGACGTTGAATAGGTTTAAATCCAACCAAAAAGAATCCAATCCGGATGGAACCCTATCCCAACTTATTAAACTAACCAAAAACCCGGATACCGGATATGTCAATCTCATCATTCTCGTGTCGTCGTCGGTCTGACAATTTTCATCAACTCTTTCTAACATGACTTTTACATGACAGAATATTTGGGAAAAAATAGAGGAAAGATATTAATAACCTCTACATCAAGGATTTCAATCTTTCTTAACACTAAAACCATTTTGTAAAAACATTGTTCTAAAATTATGAATGGGACCCTTTCGCTTCTTATGGATGGCAAAGCTCTTCGACTATTTTGATACTAAACTATTACAACGTTTTTAACTGCAGACACAACAAATATGGTATGAACATCTCAAAACACTTTTTTTTTTAAAATGAACCTATTGTTTTGGTCTGTGAGACAGATTTTTGAAGGTTTGCATTTCTACCCTCGTCTTTAAAGTACAAACGAGAGCCACTAATCATGAGATCAGTCGACTTGTTGCAAATCGGCTACCACTAAATCCAATGAATCTAATGTGGTTTGTAGTACTAGCAGTCCCAACTGCAAACAAGAATCCTTGTTGTAAAGAACCTTGTTGTAATGCCAAAGTCTCTAAATTTTATAATTGTTTTTTTTGGTTCCTTTTATGGTAAGCCACTTAATGCCTATTTTCAAATCTCGGTCTCTTTAAAAAACGTTTTAAAGGGTAAAGACCTCCTTTATAATTTCGTTTGAAGTTTATGTAATGTGGCTTATTTAACATTTGTAGTAAGCATCATACATTTTACAAGACAGCTACATATAATTTCGCATTTGCGTCATTTATTCAGAGGGATTAGCTTGTACATTAGTTAAGATCTTATCCTGTAGTCGACAGGAATTAAAATCTCCTCAACTCCAAATTTAGCAAATAAGGTTCTGTTTGATTTATGTAAGCATTGGATTTGGTTTATTTTAGGAGTTTGCTCACAGATAGGGGTTTCCCCATTAAAGAATATACCTCCAATAAAACGTAATCTTCATCTGAAATACTACAAATATTTGCAATTATGGGATTCCCATCAAAATGTTCCTTGTTAATTTGTGTAGTACAACACCTGAACAAAGTGTCATAACTATAACATGTATGAACACTCATGACCAAAGTACAAATAGAGAAGGACTCATCACCACAACTAATCATAATCTAAATTATAATTTATGAGGGGTGTTTTTTTTCTTCCTGATTCAAGAGGTGGCTAAATTAGTATTATCATGGGATCCTTCCTTGGAACACCACGCGGCCCTTTACAACAATAAGAGTTATAAAGACTTATTTGTTGACACCTTTTAAAGGAAGTTTTTAAATTGTATTTAACTCTGCTCGTTCAAAGTACCTGCATTAAAAATGTGTAAAATGGAAATGGCGATGGAAGGAAATATGGATGCCGTTTGAGTTTGATTTAATGAGCTATCGTGAATATTTTGTGTACACAAGAATTATATGATATTATGGAGGTGTGAATACGTCCTCTTCGGCTTGACCTAGAATTTAGAGTAGAGTAAAACGTATGGACATGAACACGTGGATTGAGACTACTCCCAAATGGGTATCTTTTTGGACGGCATTTACAAAGGCTCACTCATTTTCAGTGGTTCAGGTTTTGGAATGGACAAAGTTAAATATTAATCCATTTCACTGAAGATCCTTAAGGCCTAACGTTTTAGTATATATAAATTAGTACAGATGATGTGGCGATACTATGCCTTACCTCCTTTCTCCAGACTCTTGAGTAAAACACTTCCTCCACTTCTACCCCTTGAGAGGAATCTCAAAAAACCCCGATGATCCTGCTTGGTTGATTGAAGATGTTCCTCATGACGACTCGCCATACAATCAGGACAAAGGGATCGAAGAAAAGTTCCTCCAAGGGGTCCTCCTAGACTCAAAGGGTCTCTTTCCTCCCCAGTTAAATTAAGTCCAAATCCCTCACCAAGGAGGTACGGATTAAGTGAAAATCCAGGGAAATCTACATTTCCACCATAACTCGAACTACTACTGGAACTTGGACTACTACTACTATTTGTTGTTGTACTACAATTTTGTCTCCAGAGGAGAGTCCTTGGATCCATGGGGCCAGATGAAGAAGAAGAAGGAACTCCTGGAGGACTTGAACTCCTTCGAAAGGCCCCTGGATAATAGAATCCTCCAGAGCCATCTCGAACCCTTATGGGGCAGGTACATACAGAAGCTGAGGGTCCACTTGGGGATAGGGACCTTGAAGGACCCCAACATCCACGCAGGATCCCTTCAGTTTCATTTGGTCTTGGGACAATAAAAGTAAGGACACAAAGTT
Source organism: Xenyllodes armatus (assembly GCA_034699765.1). Taxonomy (NCBI): domain Eukaryota; kingdom Metazoa; phylum Arthropoda; class Collembola; order Poduromorpha; family Odontellidae; genus Xenyllodes; species Xenyllodes armatus. The sequence continues at coordinate 14,245 of JAQIYE010000262.1, forward strand.
CACCCTGTCCTTCTACGGATGAATTAATACTTTCGAAACTAGTTGAAGGGCTAGAGGAGTCCCAAGTCCTTGACGAACTTGAGCCCCTTGTCCTAGGGATCCCCTCACTTAGTGACGCCATGACCTCTTATTGTTTATGGTTGATACAAAGTTTTATAAGGAAAAGACTAATAATGCAATGATTCAATTGTTTCGATGTTCAT
>JAQIYE010000263.1:0-14445 GCA_034699765.1 Xenyllodes armatus
ATGAAATGGAGCTTACAAGGATGCTGAAAAAGGTAAGGTCTATTCCTTTAAAATAAAGAAAAATGAATTACTTGTTAATCAATGGAGGGGGTAATTTTAATGATTCTTGATTTTATATATTTAGGTTGGTCTACTCATGAGGAGCATAAGTTCAGAGTATGGGGAAAAACAAATGTGTACCTACATTGACATGGGATTCCATTACGAATTATATTTCAATCCAGGATTGTTTCTCTAAATATATTTTCTCGTTCTTTCCCGTTTACAAACCTTATTTTTCTGGGGTTTGTATCAGGGTTTGTATTTGTTTTTTAATTTACCCCAATAATATCCGTCATACATTTGTGCAAACTATTGTTTAAGTATTGGTACTTCGAATTATTGAAAAATCCAAGATTTTGAAGAATTAAAAACTTTAAAGCATCAAGAAGGCATTGTCTATTTAAATCCCATATTTCTCCAGAAATGAATGTACAAAGTAGATACAAGACTCCCTCGTGCGTGGCATCATCAAAAGGAAAATAATATTTTTTAGTGATGACCTACATCCTACATCTCCTAAAAGTAATGACGACATAAAAAGGGGAAGAAGAAACAAAAAGAATGTGGCTTTTCGTCTCGTCTCATTTTAGGTCATTATTTTTGGAGTTTGGTGGATCAGCTGGTGTACAAAATACACGAGGAAGGAATACAAAAGTTAAAAGAAGAAGGGGAAGAAGAGAGCAGAAGTGAAGGAGAGAAATAAAAATTACCAAATCATCTTCCTTTGTGTGTGTGTGTTTTTTTTGCACACTGGATTGAATTGGAGAATGGAATTCATCAGTGAATAGTAATTTCATTTTCATCGTCATCAAGTTCAACAACTACTAAAAATTAACAAGTGGATTTGGTAAGATTTAATTTGAGATTTGAGACTACCACGAGACAAATCCCTCACTGATTATATCCCTCACTGATTCAGTGACTATATTTATATATCAATTAGATTTAGTACTTTTATTATTTCTTCGTATGTGACCTTGTATTGAGATCAACGTGTTCATCATGTTATATGCAATTGTCACATATTAATAAAAAACGATTCAATTCAATACACGCGAGACAAAAGACCACCTCAGCTCCACAGCACAGCTCATCAGCCTAGACACACTCAATTTGAAATTTTAAGAACTGGTAAAGTACTGTATTTTAATTATTTACATTATTTTTATTTTGTAATTAGTTTTATGTCCTCTCACGATTTTAATGTTTCCAGCTAAGTTGGGAAGGTCAATCAAGAGAACGTGACCTCAAATTGATGTAAATACATTAGTTTTGTTTTTGTGATCTAATTCTAACTGCATTGTTCTTTTGTTTTACTGTATAAAGGTGAAAGGGAAGGTCCTCCTGTTTTTTGATACCTCCTGAGGTCGATGGTTGGAGGGTACGGTTATTTGACCTCAATTTTGGAACTTTATTTATTGATGCATGATAGTTGTATTGACACTGTATTTTGAGGAAACATTATTTCATTGGATTGGGTTTTTAATTATTGTTTGTAGGTCAAAGTGGATGTGGATGGCCCTTCCTGGATCCATAGTCCTCCGACTCGTTCTTATTAGTGTGGACCAGAAGAAGGAATGGAGTCTCGGGGTGGGGGTGGAGGTGAACGAGATCGAGAGGGTCGTATGGGAACATTGACCCTGGGTGAAAATCCTTTACTATCCGCAACTGAGGGCTCAAGGGTTCCAGTCTTTGTTTTCCCTTCAACCCTATTGTTCAATGTTAGTGAGAGAAGAGACGCTGCTCTCAAACAAATCCTTACAATCTACAACCCATATGACTTTCCAATAAAATTTAGGGGTGAGTTTAAAGTTTAACGCAGCGTCAAGGTCAAGGACGGGTTAAAGTAAGGCAGATGAACCCCTGTAAACCATCCGTAAACCATGCGGAAACCATGCGGAAACCATGCGGAAACTAGCCGTAAACCACAAAAGCTGTAAACCACGCAGGAAGTAAACCACAAGAAATGTAAACCATGACGGTAAACCATGACTGTAAACCACGACTGTGAACCATAAATGTAAACCATAAAGACTAAAATAAAAATTCGCGAAAGGGACAAGAAATGTTGGAAATAAATTTTTTATTTCATGTAAAGGTACAGGTAGGTGCTACGTGGCGAAAAGTCACAGGAGGGCAACAAGTCACTCGATCGGTCGGGTTTGGTACGGATGACTACGTCGGGTTAAGGCAATTCACGTGGCCTTAACCCGACCTAGTCATCCTACCAAACCCGACCGATTCAACTTTTTAAACCTAACCTAACCTGACTGAGAAAGTACTAGATATCTGTAGAAAGCACTAAACAATCTGTGTAAACATTTAAGTTCCTTTTCTATGAGGGCCAAATCCCATAAGTTTGGACTGGGTTTCTGCAAGCTCATCAGGGGGATAAATGCATGTCCCCGACGAATGGTTTACAGTTTCTGGTTTACAGTATATGGTTTACGCATGGGTTACAGTCAGTTTATGGCTTACAATGGTTTACAGTATATGGTCTACGGATGGTTTACGCATGGGTTACAGTCTATGGTTTACGCATGGTTTACAGGGGTTCACCTGCCTTACTCCTACCCAAGGACGTGCTTCATTTTGTGGAACTAAATGTCCTCTCCTTTTGGTGGATAACAGTATCATACTGACACATGCTAATGGTAAACTCTTGTTTGACTTTCAGTTTTGTCCACGTCTCCTGCTTACTATACTGTGATTGACCCAGAGGGATCAATTAAGTCGAGCAACTGCATTGACCTCATTATACGACTCACCCCAGCAGTTCCAACTGATTCTCATTATCCTTTGGAAGGGAAATTTCGGATTGAGATTTATGATTCCCAGACTCGAAGGACCCTTGGAAGGAAGGATGTACTCTCAACAATTGTTTTTAATTCAGGACAAGTTGGGATGGCTGGTGGAAGTGGAGGTTCATCAAGTACACAAAGTTTAGAGGAGGCAATGATGAGTGATGCTTTTGAAGCGGCTGGATCTGTAGTTGAGTCTCGACATCAATCTACAGGACGTGGTGGCTCAGTTCGTGGTGGTCGTGGGTCACAACGGACCGTTGGTGGTCAAGCTCATGCTCCAGGAGGACACAATATTAATTACGTGGTCATTGTGATTGGAATAATTTGTGTAATTGGATTAATGCTCCCATTTGAGAATGACTCCTCATCTCGACTCCCAGCCTATCTTCATTTAAGCATTAACCAAAAACTTCTCATAGCCTATGCTCTCGGTCTCGTTACAATGTTTATTTTTCGTCCTTGATCCACTTCTCTTTTTTCACATACTTTATTTTAAAAAGTTAAACCAGTTAAATATTGTGAATGACCTTTCTTTTTGGTGGTTAGACGTTACAAGGTGTAAGAAGTGTAATAATTACTTTTGTTATATAGATTCCGTTGCGTTGTAGTTTAATTGAGGAAATACGATTTTTTTTAACTGCCGTTAGATAAGTTGTTTAGTTAAATTTTATAATAGCTTAGGCAGCTTTTCATTCGAGATCAGATTTTTTTTTCGATTGTATATCTTATTTGTGGTAGTGAGTAGTCCTAGTCTAGTCCCTAGTCCAAAACAGAGGGATTAACTAGGAATAACATAACCTTTGGAATTATGTCGATTATTTAGTTTGAGCTAACTAGTGTCATTCGTATAAATGCTAGATGATGATGATAGTTTATATTCATATATTTACATTATACATTACATTTAAATGCTCGACTGGACTGAAAAGTAAAAGTACTCTACTCATTTAATATAATAATAATGATACTTGTTTACATCTGACTTTGTTGCATTAATTAATTTGTGTACTTTAAGAATTTATTTAAATAAAGAAACTTATATCGAAGGAAGAGTGTGTTTTTAAAATGTACGAGATTATTTTATACGCGATTGGTTCATATTTCTATTTGAGATTAATGTTCATATTTATGATTAATATTTCGAAATTTAGTTCCATCAAATTATTATTAAAAACAGCTCAAATAGTTATAGAATTAGTTTCAACATCATTGGCTCATGCTCGAATAGACTCATGCATGTTGGGTCTGGGGTCATTGACCTTTTCCTATTACATATCACATACTGCATATAGGCAACCCCAACCACAACCGAGCTTGCTCACAAAATCGATGTATGATATGACAAAACATTACAAATAATTTTTTGTGGTTGAGCAGTCAGGATTTGACCTTTCATCATGCCTGAGCTAACCAACTTCTCCTTAGTCCTCCAAATCAAAGTGACGATACGAAAATTATCTGGAGGAGACTTAAATTAATTATTACGTGCAAAAAATATAACTTCCTGATCCTCGAGGTATCAAATTAAATGGGATATGTTAGAGGGGGTAAAAAAGGTCAAGTTTCGTGACCCTTATTATCCAGGTAAAGAAATTAAAAGTCGTCGAGGAGGAGGAGAATCTGATCGTTCATATATATATAGCTGGAACTGGAAGACCTCCAAGGGATGAAAATGGAACAAAGAAGGACGCTAATAAGGTCAGGTCGACGAATCCTTTGTCTTTCCATCCTCGCCATTGTCCTCCTGATGAGTATGGATCCTCCTGGAGGTCTCATCAAGGTCAAGGTTCAAGGGCAAATGATAAGAACTTCTGGATCACTCCCTCGACAACCCGTTGAATGTGGTAGTCCTTCAACAGGTAATCAAGGAATTATAGTCATACGTCTATGGTTAAATTTGACCTTGAACCCTTTGGATGGAGTCGTAAACGATAAACCAAAATTGTTCTAAAGGAAACTGTCAACCCTTTGACCCCGACCCTTGGCCTGAAAATATAAAGGAAGTACCTAAACCACAACAAACTAAATTTTGGTCTCAGTTTCTTGTGAGTAAGGAAATGGATATCCCTGAGGATAAAAAATGTAAGAACAAAGAATTGCATTGTTCATGTTCATAATAATGCTTTTTTAACAATCAAACATGTAAGAATTATTCAAAATGCTAAATGACTCAACTTTGTTCCAATTTATTCCAAATCCAAAACAAAAATCAGTAAAATTTCAAGTTCAGTCTCCAAAATTATATCGTTACGTTGAGAAAGTTGACATTGGAGCTACAAAGGATATTTATGAGGGGACAACATTTCAACTCTTGGAATGGCCAGGTTTGTATAAGTCGTAATTCGTAATCTTAAGTAAAAGATGGATGATACAAGTTGAGGTCATGTCATGTCATAAGGTCAAAGGTTAAGTTCATTATGCCCTCTTGATTCCACAGGTCTCATTACCACAGAGTACTCAAAGAATGAGAGGCTCGATATCGATATTAAAACTCATGACAAGTTTATTAAGGATAAATTAGAAAGCAATAAAGTTAATGAAGTTCCGAGTGACAAGTACATTCCATATGATTTTTATGGAAAGAAGACAAAGTTTATAAGTTATCAATGTAATCGACTGTTAGGGACTCATATTCGGGCTGTTGGGTTTCGATTGTAAGTCATATTTTTTTCTAAAGTGAACAATTGAATCAGGAACAATGGTTCTTAATAACATTATTGTTTAACAGGCAAACAGATACTCAATTGGCCAGGTACAAAGATGGTCGAAAGTATACTCCATTCTACCTCTCGAGGGAGGAAGTGGACTTTAATAAACAATTTGTTCAACCTCACCTTGCCCCAGCTGGGTTAGATTTCGATTTCAAAGATTTCGTATATGTAGACCAAGCATTTCAAAAAAAACATAAAACATCCTCAGTATTTCTCTAATAATTAATTCCTGCACTGCTTGCACTGTGTATTCCCTTAATTAGTATACTGAATAAGATGGTCAAAGATCACTTGGATCCACAGTGTCGTCCAGTCTTTGATGGAGCTATCCCAAAGAATAATTTGATTAATCGTCTCTATGATTTCTCATTTACGGATGATCGTGTTCTCCTTGCAATGCACTGTGGGATCCTGTACCTTGATCGTATCGTAACAAAGTCCTCACCCACTAAAGTGGCTATACGAAGTAAGTCGTGTACTCATTTCTTTAGTATTCTGAGACCAAACAAACTTGAGACTCGATTGTCTACAAATGACTTTGTTCGGGGTCAAACTCCCAGTGGTCCTTTAAAATTAAAACAAGAAACATTTGCTAATTTTGATTTCGGTGTTCATCGTCATCATATATACAGATCCACCCCCTGAAGAATTTTCATCTCCACAATTTATCAAACCCACATATGTCAAATTTGTCAATTCCCCTATCTTCCGAACAGCAGATTTTAAAGTAATGACTTCATGTTTTTATGTTTAATGGATTAAGAATTTAGTCTTTAAAAAATCCTTTAAAATCATTTCAGCCTGTCCACCTCATCGCTTCAAGCGTTTGTTGTTCAGATCAACCCTGTCAGAATCGGAAACCTCTTGCAGCGGCTTACTCTTATAAACGGGATATTGAGTATGTAGTACAATAGATTATGATTATGGTGGACTTGACTTGATTTGACCCTTGTTGACCTTTTCTATTTGACCTCTCTAACTATAGGCCCTTAGACGTCCAATTTGTTTATGTCTCATATGATCGTGGTGAAACATGGGATCAAAAACTAGTCTCACGACCCCATACCTCCCTCCGCCTCATTCGACGTCTTTATCAAGTATTTGGGGCTGAGGATGAAGATGGAAACCTTATGGAACACCCAGATCCAGAACCAATTTGGGTCACTGAAGAAATTGCAAATGCTAAAAAGTTGGGAACTTACAAGGAAGGTTATGACAATGATCCAGTGATTGAGATCCTTCTGGGGAATAATGCAACAACTGCGAGTGTTCCAGAAATGCCTGAGGACGAAAAGAAACAATATTGTGCTCGGGTATGTGATTTTATAAAATCCCAAAGGTCAAAGGTTAAATTAAATAACTTTTTACCTATTTTCATTTTTGACCTCTTTACAGATAAGTTCCATTGAGGTGGCTGGGGAGGAAGGAACTCTAACCCTCCTATGTCGAATTGATCAAAATGTAACCATTACTCCTCCACCGGATAATGCGTGTTTCCCTCTTGGGAAAAATTATAATGTTGACAACACTGCTAACAGTTCTGCAAATGGTACAGCCGCTGATGATACAATGGACTGTGTCTATGCAATGTTTAGTGTCCCTGTCCCTCAAAGTTCACCAGTCATTTTCCCTAAACGAATTACTAAACGACTTCTTCCATGTAAGTTGAGTCCTCAACCACGAACGAATACTTCAATGGCTGATGATCCCACGGCCCAAGAAAATCGTGAGTATATCGAGTACTTTGAACCAGAAATCATTCGTGTTCCACCCTCGGATACAATTTATATTGCTGGTTGTTATAGTGTGATTTATCATACGACGAATGGGGGTAAGTTCAGACAAACAAACGCAGTGTTGGTGTTGGCCTTTTTCACAGTTTTTCATGTTTTTTCGCATTTTTCGCACTGCGAATATCACAACTGCGAAATTTGCAGTGCGATAATAATAGCTACCCCTATAATTAGACGTTTTCTCACTTTTCAATCTTTTATCTCACTTTTTCCCACTGTGATAATCGCGATGCAATATGCGTACGGCCAACACTGGACAAACGTGTCCATCCATAACCTTTGACCTTTGACCCCTCATAAAATCCTCATGGTTGAATATTTTTTTCCAGGAAAAACATTTAACAATGTCGTCTTTTATAAAAAAGACGCTAGTGGAGAGTTCCGGAGGTTTACTCAAGATGAAAATGTTGTTTTTCCACTCTTTGCATGGGATTTCACTGGAAACTTTATAACATTCACTGAGGATGATTGGTATGGGATGACCACAAATAATTATGCACGAGAGTCAAGGTTTATTATGGGGAAATTAGCGGATACGACTGGGAGGATTCGGAATCCAAATCGTTGTGCAGATCCAACAGAGACTCCTGGGGTTGATAAAGCTTGTACACTTTGCCTTAATCTTGCTCTTAAAACACGAGAATGCCAGCTTATCAATCAAGAAGTTTGTAAGGAGAATGCTGTGAAGCCTAAATCACCCCTTAGGGAGGATTGTAATTATTACGAAGAGTCCATTGTTCAATTCTCAACTTACTCTAAATTCTTACCTTATTTTACAAATAGTGGAAGTTTAGGTAGGTAAGGTCAAGGTCGTCTGTTGGAACATAAGAATGTCGATGGATGATTAATGATTTTAATTTTTGATGGATTGATTGTTTTTTCTCTCCAGAGTTTGCTCTTTGTTACATGCACATGATCCGAGCAAATAATCCAAATTTCTACAATAAAATGTATGAGGGGAGGGAAGGGATTCGTTTTGTCAATTATCCAGTTCGGGTCACGGATCCCCTCCAACCCTTCTTTGATGAAAATACTAAAATTACACGAGACAAGAAATGGATGACTTATAAAAAGTGTTCTGTGAGGGAATTTGAGACTAATAAGCATAATTCAGTTTAATATGAGACTAATTTTTGATCCTTTGATTGAATTTTTTTCTTTAGGAATATGGATTTCAAATCTCAAAGGGATCACTGGAACTTGACATTGGTGAAAAGGATATCGTTGAAGTTCATGTTGAGGATCGTGATGGATTTCAGATCCTCATTCCACTGACTGTCATTACCTCACAACCTCATGCCCTTACTTTTACAATTACAAGAGCTAATAATCGTTCTGCAGGGAAACCCAAGGAACAATTGAATCGAGATTGGGTATACTTTGACATGAAACCCTTCAATAAAAACTTTAGACATTTTTTACCCTTTAACCTAACATTTTTTTGGGGTAATATAATAATTTACAGGATGTGGAGTTTGAGGCCTTACCTGAGGAAAAGGATCGTGTGACTCAAATGACAGATGCTTTCTTTGGGGCAGAATATACCAAATATGTTAAAAGTAAGCGTTTGATGATTTACTGGAGAATTCTTGGAATTTGTAGGATCTTGATATTTTATGTTTCCTCTTACTTTGTTGGTCAACTCAGAAAGTTCTTTCACGGTCATGACCATTCTAAATTCAATCCGATGTCCAACTCAACCCTCGGGTTTTGTTTACATGGAACTTGCTTGTCCAAATAAAATCCTTGTGGCTCATGAGGATTATTATCGACCACAGTGTAGCAAGTTCATTCATGATTACAATTATACTTACGAATGGGGTAAGAAGAAGAAGAGGAGATTTTTATGTGTCTTGGACTCTTTGAAAAAAATAATTTGACCTGGAATATGAGTATGGAATTTATTAGAACATTTTGATTTTGCATTCTTGTACTAATAGGCGAGTATGACCCTGAGATGATGCAGTACATGATTGATACTGTAAGTACTATATATATGGTTGAACTAATTTTTGAAACTTTTGATGATTAATAAGGAAATATAATTGACCATCCTCCACTTTAAAATTATTTAGTTTCCAGACAATTATAAAATGAACCGTACCACAAAGAAAGTTACTGCACATTACAATTACGAGAAATTTGGTTGTCCAATGTTACCCTACCGTTTGGAACCTTATGAGCCAGACCTGAGAATGTAAGTAAATTTAACTTTATGTTCTGATTAGTGTCCAATCAAGATCAAATCTTAAAGGTCATTTGTAATCATCCTTTATAGATTGGATAAGAGGACGAACACAAATCTATCCGACACTGTCCATGGTGAACTTTTCAATCGGAGTTATATTCTCATTGAGCTTCATGGGGCCAAGGGATTTACATTTAATAAAACAAATAGGGATGCAGGTCAGTAACAAAATTATTAAGAATTAACTAACTGAGAAAGGACAACAATGGAATTAATCTTTTTAATTGTAATAATAATTATTACTTTTTGGGGGATGGATTATTAGACTGCAAAAGTCCACCTCAAACATTTGAGACGATGTTAGGAGAATGGAAGGGCAGACGGAGGATCATACGCAATGCATTCAGAAAATTTCGACTTTATGATAGAGATGCGGTTCAGGATCCAAGGAATATTTGGAATCGTGTGGTAAGGAAAGAAAAATAATCATAATTATTGATTATTCAGCTTTATTTTAATTAATAAATCTCCAAAAAAATTAATAAAATTATTCCTTGGGAAATAGAACTATGAGCCTTGTCAAGAAAAGTATCCCTTTGCTGGAGAAATGACTGAAGAGCTTAAAGATAAACCATATGAGGTTTTGAAGAGGGGTTCATCGAATTTCATCCAATTTGATCCAACTGTTACTCGAGAATTGTAAAATTTAGAAAATATTTAATAACTTTTTTTAAAAGCATTTGTTTATTTCCTTAAAAATCTCATGGCTGTGTCGTGTCACTCCCGAAATGTTTCTAGGTTTATTTTCTTGGCCGTTGAGGTTGATGCAGATGGATCATTTTGTGAATTTAGTACAATCTTTGGAGTTTATCTAAAGATTGTTCAGGAAACGGATGATTGGATTTCTTTTTTGAGATTTACTTGTTTTCTCATATTCTGTAAGATTCTTTAAAAAAAATTTACCCTTGTTCTTTTCTTATTTTTCCAATGCCATCATAATTTCCTTAATAATTGTTGTTTTTTTTCCTTTGTCTCCAGTGATTTGTTTCGTCATCCTTACATTCTACACATATCGCTACTATGTTCGACGTGGGTTTCGTGAGAAGGCACTTCTTATGCGTCTCGAGAGGGGAGCATGGCAAATCTTATCTCGATACGATCGAATCCTTAAGAGTGGAACGGCTCAGGATCTTAAGGATTATGAAAAGGCTCAAAGGATTCGGACTGCCATGAAGGCAAAGAAAATTTATTCAAAGGAACTTAATAGGGAAAGGAGTCTGATGAAGGAGAAGGATCCGGATGGTGCTTCAGTGACCTCTATCCTCACCCCGTCAGCCTCTGTTCATTCAATTACTTCAAACAAGTCTAAAAAGTAGATATGTAATTTGATTGAGAAGAGATCTTGATCTTAAATATAGAAAGTTGTGTTCATTTATAGATTTTAAAATTTATTGGCAGTTCATTGGATCACAATAAATTTCATAAACTGAGGATAAGGTTTTGGTTGGGTCATTGGTACGTTTTCTTTTACAAATTTTTGGGGACCGAGTCCCTTTTTGTCCAAGGCCACCAGAGACCCATGTTGGTCGATTTAGTCTCCAGACTTTATTTTGATTTGCATAAGCACCCTCTACGCATAGTTCTAAGTTTCGAGCTTTGTGGGCCTGTAAAAAAAGAGGATGAATTTTTTTTTTCAAAATATTGTCCAGGCTATTTTTAAGTTTGACCCGAAAATGTTAGAGTTCATTTACCCAAAATGGTCCAAATAGTCTCTCATAAAATTTTCTTGGAAGGTCTGGATACTGCCTGTTTTATGAAAAATGAGGACACTTTAATGGAACCTTAATTAGAAGATCGGAAGTCTGCTGATGACAAAAAGTGTAACTTTGACTTACCAAAACGATCTCAATTCTTTTGTAAATAATTTTTCCATCCCTTGTTCCATCTCATGATAACTTCGATAGGAAGACCTAAAGGACTTTATACAAACCATATTTATGAGGTCAATCAAGTTCCATGGAATATCCAAGACCACATGATGATCAAAAAATGTATGATCCTCTGATAAATGAACTTTTGTAAATCCTGTGGTTCCATTAAAGACTGAAATGATCTGAAAAGGAAAAAAACTTCAGCTCATGACCTCATCTGACCTCAAATTGATCCAAAAATTGCCCTAAAATTACCTCTCCCTCACAAGGGGTCTTTTTAAACTCCAACTCATCAACCTCAGACTCACAGTCACTCAATAGACTAGTTATAGCTCGAAAATGACTCTCTTCAAAATATTCATGAAAGTAATAACCCCTTCCCTCATGAGCAACTTGAAACATATCCATGGCTGTCTCTAGGAATAGTCTATCAACCCCTGCTGAGGCACATACTTTTCCAGCAATCCCAGAAATTTGATTGAGGATTTTAAAACTTTTTATGGGTTTGAGGGACATTTCCTCAACGTCTGGAGTGAAGGCTTTGAGGATGGTCCTTGTGAGGAGTCGTCGATTTAGGTCTTCATGAAGGGACTTGATTTTGAATGGGATTCTTTTACATGATTCTGCTGGGGTTAGAGAGCTAAAGTCACCTTGACCTCCTCCAGAACGATCTGTGAGGGTTGCGGGTGCTTGGAATTCTGGACATAGTGGGGTACATAGTTGAAATTCTGCAGGGAATCAGAAAATTTAGTTGTAGATTTAAATTTGACCTTGACCGAGATGCTCAATAATTACCTTGGGTCACAATAGGTGTATCCATAACAAATCGACTATCCCGAATACTCATTCCATCACATTCAGTTGAAACATTAATCAGTCCATAAATATTTTTATAGACTCGAATCGTCCCAGTGGGTGCAGCTCGTTTTTGAACACAGTAGTCAGCCTCAGGATTTTGTGTTAGGAATCCATTGAGGACCCGAAGACCTCTCTGAGCAACACCTCCACCCGTTGATTCTAAGAATGACCAATGTGAGTCCCAATCCTCGGTTCGACTCTCAGTTGCAATTATGAAACTTTTTTTAGTAAAGATTTTTTCAATCCGAAGGGAACGTGCTCCATGACCCAAGGCTTCAAAGTTATAACATCCTCCTGACATGCCCCATAGGAGGGCTGTTCCACAGTTTCGATCACGATCCAATCTTACAGAGACTCTGAGATAGAAAAAGAAGTTATTAGAAATGACACTAGGTTAGTAAGAGGTCAAAGGTCATTATGTCACTTACATTCCATTGATACAGTAGCATGTTGGAAAGGGTGGAACAAATGTGATTTCTTGACACTGTGACCCAGTCACACGTTTTCGGACTCCATTCTCACACCATTCAATCCAACCATTCTCGGGCCCTGAAGGGTCATCTAGTTGTTCATCCGGATCTATGTCTGGGAGTTCACCCATATTTATGTCTGGGGATGGACCTGGTGACTCTTGACCTTGACCTTGATCCTCTCCTTCTTGTGGAAGTGGTAGTTCTTGAATTGTTACTTCTGGTTCAGGAGGGGGTTGGAAGGGTTCAACCTTTGGGGGGATTTTAATACTTTTTCGATCCTGGAGTGTTCCACGACTAAATCGTGGAGATTGAGGATTGAAGGATGTGGGGTCAGGGTGAGATCGAGGTGGGGGTTGGGTTTGAGGGTTAAGAAGTTCATCAGGCCCTTCATCCCCAACCCCTTCAAATGGGTCATGGTGAGGATGTGCTCCATATTTATTGTAGTAATCATCGGATTCTCCTCCAGGAGGGAAAGGATAGTCCGGACTTAATTGACCTTGACCACCACCACGAAGAAGACGACTCTCTCCATAAATTGAGTTATCATCTTGTGAGAGAGCACACAATATTTCTCCAATTAGTAGGAGTAGTAGTAGTAATAGGTTGATAATCATCCAAAGTAGAGTCCTGTGGGGGAAAATATCAGAAAATTCATATAACCCATCACTGCACCCGCAGCGATATATCAGATGAAGACATTAATCGAAAATAAAAGTTACAATTATTTGTACTTATCGAATAAGAAAAGGTTTACCTAAACATATTGAATTTAAGAAAATTGGGCCAAAAGATTAAAATATTAAGTTTAATGTTGACAGGTGAAACATTCAATTATTTCTCAGGACTTGGTTCAAATCCACATCGATTTGTTTTTGGAAACTTTGTAGATTGCATTGGTGTTTTGAGGTTTAACTTTCTCCAACGTTTTGGAGCAATGGACCATTTTAAATAAGCAATATATGGACGGAATGACTTATGGAAAAGTTTTAGAAAACGTTCTATTCAACAAAGACTTTTGATTTGAAAATAGTAATTACAAGTAGAACAATGAGCAATGAGGAAGTTATTTATATTTCAGCATGCAGTTTTCCATTGTCTTTGACCGAAAGCAATGATAGCAATATTTGCAATTTCACAATGTCCCAATTTTGTAATTGACATTTATTTCTTCAGTTTATGATTCACGAGAGTGAATGAATACAATTATTATTGCTGATGCGATGAGCTTAAATCGGGTCATGTCATAAATTAATAACATTTACAATTATCCTATGCCAAATGTAACATGGATTCATCAAATAATTTACATGATTTTCATTTGCATGTGTATTAAGAAATCCTATCCTTTCCACATTTTTGGAAACAATGGAAAAAATCTGTCTAAAATTCTTCAGGGGCTTGCCTACTACAAAATGTTATGTCCATCATTTTGGAAGGATGCACTGAGTATTTATCAAAATGGTTGTTAAATTTGAGTTTGAGTGAGGGACGGGTCCTTCCTTACCTTGACCCCAATTCTCCGTCTTATAACTCACTTTTCTTGTCTCATTACCATTATTATTATTATTATTGGCCTTGCAGGCCATTACCATATCATTGTGTCAGAAAACTTGACCTGAGGACTTGAGACAAGAATGGTAGTTGT
>JAQIYE010000264.1:0-14441 GCA_034699765.1 Xenyllodes armatus
ATTCATAACCTAGACATGGCCGCTAAGGTGCGTTCTGTTATTGTTGGGGACTTTTTTCATTTAATGAAATTGAAATTGAATTTAAAAAAAAGAATTAATAAATATTTGTAATTATTGTAATAGGACCGCCGCGCGGAAACGGACTCCTCTGAAGGTGAAGGTGATGGTGATTGTGGAGACGGGCCAGGAGTTGGTGGTGGTCTCACACGATCAAAATCAATTAATCAGAAAAAATTAGTGGCTCACTCAACAGCCCTGGAGTCAATCCAAGCAGAATCCGAACCCATTGATGAGGATGAGGACGTTCCGTGAGTTTAAGTACATATTCAGTCTCAGTGAGATTTATAATCAATTTATTATTTAATCACTCTAGCCCCGGTGGTATCCCAGCTAGAAACGCAAAGGGAGAGAGATTATTACTGTTCCTTGGCCTGATTGACATTCTCCAAAGTTACCAGCTCATAAAGAAACTTGAACACACCTTTAAGGCTATGATCCATGATGGGGTGTGTGAGATATTGTTTTGAACACAAAACAAAGGAAGTAGCTTTAAGGGAAACTAAAAAGATTTTGGATTTCGTCTAGGACTCTGTCTCGGTTCACCGCCCTGGCTTTTATGCATCAAGGTTCATGGATTTCATGACCTCACAAGTTTTTAAGAAGATTCCATCACGTAAGTATTTCACTGCGATTTTATTGTATTGTGTAACTTTGCTGTTACGACATGGAAACTTTAAAAATGAAAATGCTGTCCTTTTCTTTAAATGCTGCTTGAAAAACTTGAAATTAATCTAAAAAGTGGACTTACCTGAAATTAAAGGCAATCATCGGAAGTTTCGGAATTTGGTCTCAAGCTTTTTAGGTCTATATCTTTAAAAAATATTGCACCATGCTCAAGTTGATGTTCGTTAGGTAAGTAATAAAGATTTTATTTTTCAATCCCAATAGCTCTAAAGCACTCCCCATCGAAACTGACAAAGAAAGGTGTAGGAGTTGGGTCAGAGACACAACCCAAAGCAAGACAGCATAGGGCCTCCATTGATCAAGGAGTTACTGTGGTTCAGCAATCAGAAAGTAAAGGTAAACCCTGTTCAATTTCCAAAGTACATACTAATTCGTAATTTCAATTTCCAACTCATTGCTTCCAAAACTCTAACCCTTGCTTCAAACTAAAACTAACAAAAATCTAGATCAGGAAGAGGGAAGAAAGGTTGTTAAAGCGTACAAGACGAGTTTTGGGGATGGGAATGTGCCAAGTACTAGTAGGGGTAGTGGAGTGAGGGTTAATACCCCCAAAGTCCCACCCCCTGTTCCCCCACGGACTCCTAAAAAGATTGGTGGTGGTGGGTGTGCCTTTCTTGACCTTCCCGTTTTTAGTCGGTTTTTGTTTATTTCGTTTCCTTTTTGGAGCTTTTGCCTTGTTTACTTCTGCAGGCAAACTTTCATTTTTTGATTTGCTTACTGGTTAAGTTGTAATGAGGGTTTGGCGTGATTTTAATTGCTTGTGATTTGTTCGTCAATAATTGTAAGGAAAACTAAAATAATGTAAATTCATAAAACAGACTCAAATGCAAATCAAGCCCTGAAGATCTCAACGACCTCAACGATCTCAACGACCGAAGTGGTTCTAGTTGACTCGCATGCACAATCAAATGTTTCCAGTACCAACGTTAAGTTTAATTTGGATGTTGGGCATGGTGGACAGGGTAAGTTAATTTTATTATGACCTTACCTCTGCTTTTTCCTCAAACTAAATGATTACTGATGACCCTTTCATGAATTTTAAATCCGTACAGAAAACAATGGGCAGGTCAAAGTGGTAAACCAAGAAACGACACAGCAACCAGACGTGAATGAGAACCAGATGGTATAACTCGTTAATGTGTGTTATTTACTAAAATATTGTAATCCTGTTACTGTTACATATTGTGAAACAAGGAATTATTACCCGCGTTATCGTAAGAGTCTAAGGCTATTTTGCTTATTACATTTTGATCATTGTTTTTCCAGACTCATCTGTAGAAAAAGGGATATTAAACCGTGTTTGGACATTTATTTTGTACTTTTCTTTGAAATTTATCTTGTTTTGGTAAATATTAATTGATTTGGAGTGGAATAAAAGTTGTGTGGAAGGGAAGGATACAAGGAAATATTTGTGTCATGATGTTGCTTCGTTGTACTTTGCATTCAAAATTGAACCCAGTCCTTCAACCTCATCAGTTATATCACTTGAGGTCATCCTCAGGGGTCAAATTTCAAGCCAGAGAAATCAAAACAAACTCAAGCTCCATTTTGTGGTCCATGCATGAGAGCGGGAATTTTAAATTTCAAGAATCGCATTTTATTTCTTTCCTTTCCTTCTGTTCTCAAATAAAAGTCCTAATTTCAAGTTTAAAAGGAAGGTCACTCTGGTCACTGGGAAAGAGTGGGAAGGTCAAGGCCAAGTTGATCAGTTTCAGTGCGGGAATTGATATCCGATTTTTGTCTGTCTATCTCTGTCTTCAATAACCCTACAATTTCAAATGTTGAGACTTTGTGAGTATGAGGATTCTGGAGGTTCCGGCTCCTCATCAGGGGAAGAACAAGAGCAAGAGAAGGGATCTTTGACCCCTCCAGAAATTCCTGAACATTTGAAGCCTCTTCCCTCATCTGAAGACGGCTGTGTTCCTTTACTAAGTTCTACCATGGAACTTGTTCCAGCACCAGAAGTACTTGTGGATGTAAGAAAGACTCCAATCTGCTCTGCATCATGATTCCATTCATTTGACCATTATTATTATTCGACTGGATGAAAATTGATTTGTTCTAAACTACTGTATCATTTTATTTTTCAGAAACGAATGGATCCTTTGAGACATATTGACCCAAAAACGAAGGAGTTAAGTTACAATCCAAAGTATCAAGAACTCTTTGCTCCTGTTATGGGTCCAGAAAACCCATTTAAAACTAAACAACAAAAGGCTCACAAAAATATGCTGGCAGGCTATGTTGAGAGGGCTCACTTGAATGAATTTGAGTTTGAGAATCAAAGGAGAACTTTTACCAGCTATGGTAAGGTTAACCTTTTAGCTAATTGTCAAAATCGTACATATATCATATATGTGATGATAATATTTCTGACAAATCATGAATATAACTGAACAGGTTATGCAATGGATCCGTCCGTGGATACAAGGATGGGACAAGTCCCAAATATTCTTGTGACTCCGTCATCCTCTGTTTCAAGTTCAAAGGATAGTGTAGCAAAAGATTCCTTGAAAACAGTGTTTGAGACAATAGAGAAGAGACCCAAAGACAGCAGGAAGCGAGAAAGAAACGATGAGCCTGGGGATATTGAGGGATTCCTGGGACCTTGGGGTGGTTTCGAGAATGAAATGAAAATCAGTAAACCCTCAGAGGTAAAATATTAAAGCGATACATTTGTTCTAAACTTCTCGATTTGATTTGGATCTTTCAATATTTTTCTTTTGTTTGAGTTTAGGAGGAGTCAGCTGAACTGGAGGTCATTTTGTCCAAGCGGAAAAAGAGAGAGAAGAATGTTGATGATAAGCCCATGGAGGAAAAGTGCATTGTCCATATCAAGAACCCATTGGATTACCAAGGGCGCTCTTTCATGCATCCACCTCAAAATGTAGGAGTGAACTTGAAGTCCAAAGAGCCTCCTACAAAATGTTTTATCCCCAAAAACCTGATTCACACTTATCAAGGTCATTCACAAGGAGTTTCTGCCATCCGATGGTTCCCACAATCAGCACATCTATTGCTTTCGGCCGGTATGGACTCTCGGATTAAGGTAAATTCCTCCAATTCCCGACACCGGTATTATTATGAATATATTGACCTTATTTTTAATACCTTCGTTTCAGTTGTGGGAGGTTTATAATGAGCGAAGATGTATTCAAACTTATGTGGGACACCGACAGGCCGTTCGAGATATTAGTTTCAATAATAGTGGCTCTAAATTTTTGTCAGCAGGTCTTAAAATATATAAAATATTCCTCGTTACTGTTTCTGTTTGAATGATTTTAATACAGAATTATTTATGCGATGGCATTTTTCTTTTAGGTTATGACCGATTCATCAAACTTTGGGACACGGAAAAGGGAGACTGCATCTCCAGATTTACAAATCGAAAGGTTGCTTACTGTGTAAAATTCAACCCTGAGGAGGACAAACAGCATTTGATTGTGGCTGGAACTTCAGATAAGAAAATTGTCTGTGTAAGTGAAATTCTTGGTCTTTTAGGGATCGTAATCCGAAATATCGTAATTGACTAGAAGAAAATTGGTGGAAACTAGTTGATTTTTTCCTTTTGACTTGAATATAATATAAATATAGTGGGACACGAGATCAGGAGAAGTTGTGCAAGAGTATGATCGTCATCTGGGCGCGGTCAACACGATCACCTTTGTGGACGACAATAGAAGGTTCGTCTCGACATCTGACGACAAGTCCTTACGTGTTTGGGAATGGTAAGTTTAGGTAGGATTATAAGTTCAAACAGTCATACTATGAGTAGCTTAAAATCTTTTATGAATCTTATGATGTCATATCATCAGTGAAGTTTTTTACATGGGCTTGTTCCCCTTACTTTTTTACTAGGGATATCCCTGTGGATATGAAATACATCGCGGACCCAAGCATGCACAGCATGCCAGCAGTCACCCTGTCCCCAAATGCCAAATGGTTGGCATGTCAGAGCATGGACAATAAGGTCATGATCTTCACGGCTATCAATCGGTTCAAACTTCACCGGAAGAAAACTTTCAAGGGACACATGGTTGCAGGGTATGCCTGTTCTTTGGACTTTTCTCCAGATATGAGGTAGGAATGTTCGTATTGGTTATAAATTGAATTAAATAGTACGCGTAACCATTGATTGAGCGAACGAACGCCTCATAAATAAATTGAATTGATTGATTAAAATAGTCAGCGTAGCGCACCGTCCCCAGGTAAAAACTAACGATAAGAGCACGGGAGCAGAAAAGATACTGTGCCCTTAACATTGTCGTCGTCGTTCATATCTGGGGAGGATGAAGCTTTGACCTTCGGCTTCGGCAATGATTTTTTTTGTTGTCATTCTAGCTATTTGATTTCCGGGGACGCGGATGGGAAAGTGTTTGTATGGGACTGGAAGTCCACCAAAGTTTTCAGCAAGTGGAAGGCTCATGATAATACTTGCATTTCCGTACTTTGGCATCCTCACGAGACCTCTAAAATATGCTCGGCTGGATGGGATGGTCTAATTAAATTGTGGGAGTGATATTTATATATTTGATGATTTTGGCTGAAACTAATAAGAACCTATTACTGTTCATGTATTTACTTGTTAAGTTAGAAGAAACTAATATTTAAAAAAATATATTTAGTTTATAATTTAATCTGAAGATATTTTAGGAAGGTACATGACTGAAGAGCAATTAAAATATTGATGTTTAGTACAGATAAACAACTTGACACTTGACTGGTTCAAATTGCTTTGAATTGCAATGCCCCAAGGAAAGAAATGTTTTCCGTTTCCTTCCATGAATGACATGAACAGAAGGTTTCAGTTTCCAGTCTGGAGCTTCCATGTCCAAGGAACCGAAAAGGGGTATCCATGAGATATGTGATGGATCCAGTTGGGTATTTCCCATCCAAGACCCCCATTCCCCTCCATTCGAACTCCATCTCATTCCTCATCTCATTCACTTTTTTATTTTATTTCCTCGTATTTCTTTATGCATATCGTATCTTTTACATATAAGTATGTTCCCATCCATTCCATCACCCACCCACTTTTCCCAAACTTTTATTAATCTGTTTGTGTGAGTGCGGTCACAGAGATAGATTAAAAGTATCTAAAGCCTCAATTATTAATTAAAGTATTTAATTGGAAGTTTCTTCAACAGTTTACACTAAACGAGGATCCAAAGTTACTACCACTAATGATATATTATATATAAGATATATTATATCTTAAGTATATTTTCTTCAACTTCAACTGCAGAGGAAGATCAAGATCATCTTGGTAAAGTTGACGTGGAGTGGAACCCCCTCATTCAACACTCAAACCAAGCCAGACCCAACACCCAAACCACAAGTAATTCATATTCAATCAATCTTTCAAGAATGAAACCTTGTAAAAATTGAAGTTATTCTGTGCAAAAAGTTTCAATTACAACATTACAAGTGGATTATCTTGTCTCCTTGTGCCTTGCACCTTGAGTTATATGATTCATTATTGGGGTTGTTTTTGTGTGTTTTAAAGATAAAGCTCACAGCACAGGACACAGCCGACCGGTGACAGGACGAAATTTGGAATAGTTGAAATCCCAGTCGAGGTCATACAGCATACAGCCAAGGTAAGATTAGGATTAGCAAGCACCATCTTTTGCTTTTAGCTTTGTTAGCAAGTTTGTTAGGGTAGTGTTTGGTATGCCAATTTGTCCATTGCAAATTCATTGCAACGTGAGGTCAATCCGATTTCGAGAGGAGACTTCTTGTTTGATATGAAACATACCCCTCTGATTCTCCTCCGTCGAAGATTCTCCTCCCTCTTTGAGGAGAATCAGAGGGGTATGTTTCATATCAAACTTCTTGTATGATGTGTGTGTGTGTTACATCTAGAAGAGATGATATGCACGCATTCACCGTGAGCCTTAGTAGCCTACAATGCAAATATAAAATGCCATAAAAATTAAACGTTTTAACTACAATTACAGGAATCCCTCAACCAATTCACAAGTCAAGTTCTCAATTCCAGCAAAGGGGAGTGTATTTTAATATGGATGAAGAGTATGATGCAGTTGTTCTCGGGACGGGACTCAAGGTTCGTCGAAACAGTTATATCTATACCATATTTTTAAAATTTTTAAAATGTCCATGTCACCTCCATTGTTTGCTTACCATTCTTGTATGTTTTTTGCACCTTTCCCATTACGATTTCCAGGAATGTATTTTGAGTGGGATGTTGTCTGTGTCTGGGAAGAAGGTTCTTCACATTGACAGGAACAAGTACTACGGTGGGGAGTCAGCTTCAATCACACCACTTGAGGACCTCCTCACAAAATTTAATTGTCCTTCGGATGAGGCTTCACCAAATCAATATAAACGTGGACGGGACTGGAATGTGGATTTAATTCCAAAGTTCCTTATGGCAAATGGGCAGTTGGTCAAGTTGTTGATTCATACTGGTGTGACGAGGTATCTGGAATTTAAGTCTGTAGAGGCGAGCTACGTTTACAAAGGTGGGAAGATTGCAAAGGTTCCTGCTAGCGAAACTGAGGCTCTGACCTCCGGTAAGCCCAATCATTTTACAACAATTATAATCAGTATAACTTGGCTTGCTTCAAAGCTCAGAATGGGAATTTCTTGAACCTAAATACAGATTTGATGGGTCTTTTTGAGAAGAGACGCTTCAAGAACTTTTTGGCTTACATTCAAGACTACAATGAAGCTGATCCAAAAACTTGGAAAGATTTTGATGCTGTGAATCAGCCTATGCAAGCTCTCTATGAGAAGTTTGGGTTGGACACGAATACTCAGGACTTCACTGGACATGCATTGGCCCTTCATCGGGACGATGAGTATTTAAAGAAATCGGCCCTTGAGACAATGAGACGCATAAAATTGTATTGCGAGAGTTTGGCACGTTATGGCAAGAGCCCATATCTGTATCCCCTTTACGGGCTAGGAGAGTTACCTCAAGGATTCGCTCGGTTAGGAATTTTATTTATCTAACTGTTTATAGTAACGTCCGTTTGGGTCCTAATTTGAAATTGATTCGATTCACCATAATTAGGTTGAGTGCGATCTATGGTGGAACCTACATGTTGGATAAACCCGTTGATGAGTTAGTGATGGATGAGTCTGGGAAGGTCACTGGGGTCCGTTGTGGAAGTGAAGTTGTCAAATGCAAACAAGTTTATTGTGACCCATCATATGTCCCGACCCGGGTCAAAAAAGTGGCTCAAGTGATTCGCTGTATCTGTCTATTGGACCATCCCATTCCAAATACGAAGGATGCCCTTTCAACTCAAATTATTATTCCTCAGAAGCAAGTCAACAGGAACTCAGGTTATACTTTAGATCGTTTAGTTGTACAGTAGGACTCGAAGGATTCATGATTTACAGTTGTGTTTTATTCTTTCCATTCCGATTATGTTTCCAGATATTTATGTCTCTTTGGTAAGCTATACACATCAAGTTGCTGCCACGGGTTGGTTTATTGGGATGGTATCGACTACTGTTGAAACTAGTAACCCTGAAGAGGAAATTCGTCCTGGACTCCTCCTACTTGGACCCATCAAACAAAAGTAGCATACGTGTTCTTTCTTGGCTTTTAAAATATATGTATGTATAATCCGTGCATTATATTGAGGCGTTATTTCATTCATTCCAGATTTATTACTGTCTCAGACTACTTTGAACCAACTGAGAACGGGCTGGACTCGCAAATCTTCATTTCCACATCATATGATCCCACAACTCACTTTGAAACCACTTGTTTGGATGTTCTTGACATATTCAAACGTGGAACTGGGGAAGATTTTGACTTTTCAAAAGTTAAGCATAATTTAGGAGAGGAGGATCAGTAAACTGAGTAATGAAAATTAAAATTGAATCACTAGGATCACACTGTTACAAATAGTGCTAATTGATGTACTGTCTGTTGCAGGTCTTTGCTTGCACAGTTTTGTTGATTCATTTTCCATTTACTACTCTCGCTCCTTATTACTGCTTTTTTTTTGTGTTTGGTTGGAACCTTACGGATAAAATGTGGAAGTTAACTTTGACTTGAAGATTGTAATAAGGAAGTAGATTATATTATAAGATTTCAAATCACAGTGGATAATGGTAATCAGGTAATCACATTCCTTTGAGTGAAATAATTGGGGAATTGAAGTTGATGTTAGTTGGGGGTGCTTTGATTATGGCTAATAGATTTCATAATGGTCATGCTTCATCTCATCCTATTGAAAATAGGTTTCAGGTCAAGTATTTTTTTGGTGGTTCCAGTTGTGAGTGTAAAATCCCAGCCTAATATTCAAAATTAATCTAAACGGTAAATATGAACATTGCAATTAATATAAATATAATATGTAGATTATAAACAATAAAAATTTATTGTGTTATATGTTGGTCCTTAAAAATGTCAACAGGATAAAAATTAGGGATTTTGTCAAATGAATGAGAACAATCTTAATACTAATGCTATTGCTAAAGTATTAGCCACCACGAATGAATGTGGTAATACTGGTAAGGACAATAACACTCACTCATAAACATGTCATAAACACTAAAATTAAAATTGGTAGATAAAAATTAGCTAGACGACTCGTTTGTTTGGGCTTGATATGGTCTCCAGCGTAAACACGAAATGTCGATTTGTTTGGTTTCACCACGCCGTCGGACCCGTTCTAAATACTCTTCTAAAACATCTTGCTTTTTTAGGACAAGGTGTTTTCCTTTCCAATACTTTAACATTCCCAGAAATTGGAGGGTTGATATTAAATCTGCTGAGGTAACTCCAAGCTCGACACTCAGGTCTAAAGCATCAAAACAAAATACAATTACAAACTCGTGCAAACTCACGAGATTTTCTCAAATCACCTTTCACAATCATTTCCCCTGTAGCACAAGCACACATTCGTCGAAGAACAGCGTCTTTCCAGTATGAACGATAGGAAATGAGTCCCAAATCGGATAACGGTTTTTCAGGCGAGCCAACTTTTCCTTCTACTCGAGTTAGTAGATAGCCTGAATTCGAACAACAATTTAACATAATTTTTTAAAGACAAATTAATGCATATGAATTGAACAACCTAATCCACGGAAACTTACTGAAATCAATTAGGAGGCGACCAAAGCCTTGTCTTTGATAGGGTGGGAGCGTTAGTATACAAGATACATTGTAGTTCAAAAATGAATTTTTCTCCTTGGAAAAATATCCAACCAAATGGCATCCTGAAGAATCAGCCAAGGTCATCACATAAAATAGAAATGGGTCAACATCCAAGTACAACGTTTTATGATCCAGGAAACATTTCGCCAATAAACACAAATTTTGACAATACGACTTTTGATTTTTTCCATCCACTTCCCATACAGATAGCCTGTCTTTCCTGCAAGAGTCGAGATAATAATTTCAGTAGATGTTATAGCAAATGTGTTAATTTTATGTAAAATTACCTATAAATCTCATCTCCTGGAGGATGTCTCCACACACATTTTGCACAGTGCCTTCTTAGAATTGTTCCACTGGAGGCAGGTTTCAAACAAAATTCACAAATGAAGATCCTTCGACTGTGACAGAGCGGAGCTGCATAGGGGCTGCTACACCAGCAGGACATCTCATACCGACCTATGGCAATACTTCGGTAGCTAAGTCCCTCACCTTGCTCTGCTTCGACCTGTCAGTAGACAGTACAGAGTCTCAGTTATTTCTCAACTTCAACTCACATTCCTTAAACTTATTTCTCTATTAAGCTTAGGATGAGGAGATCCTAAAATATTAGAATTTTAAAATGGAAAATGGCAGAGTTATGGCGATTATAAGTCGGGTTGAATTTTGGAGCTCTAACTTAAAACCGCCATATCTCCGCCATTTTTAACTTTATACAAATGCAATGAGCATATTCAGAATCAGGGGATTATAAGCTTTCCAACGATACCCCATTTTCATGGGGTCATAAGGGTTAATCCCTTATGACCTTTAACCCTTAATAACTCCGCCATTTTTAATTTTAGCAAGATGCCACTAGCATATTCGGATTCAGCGTAAAATTCTCTACCAAATAGAATATAATATGTCCCTGGGTTTTGCTGCGTTAATTTTGGGCCCAAAAACTGGCATTATGGCATATGGTCCTTTTATACAATTACTTTAGGCTAGAGTTCGCATGATTTTTAAGAATGATTAGCTAAAAAACGAACACGAACGACTGATTTTGGTTCATACCTATTTCATTTGTTCATCATCATCTAATATTGCACGCGAGGTACTTAACCTACCGACTCTTTTACAACTCACTTTTTTGCTCTTTCAGTTTGTGTAGTATGTTATTTGTTAACTTTCAACTATTAACCAGTTGGCTACTGTAATTAAATTAACTAGTTGGCTACTAAAAACTTACATGACCAGCAGACAGGGCCAAAGCATCATTCCATAATAGTGCATCATACTCTGAACAAAGCCCTACACATTTGAAATTTAAAATATTTCAATTCCTTCTGGACTAATAACCGTTTTAAGTTTTAACCAGCAATGGTAGCAATATTCATACCGTCCTTAGTCTCTTTGGCCTTAAGTTCACTGATCTTTGAAATCCAGTTTTTTGACTCTTGTGACAATTTTGAAGGCTTCTTCTGATGTGGCAATAGACAGCGATACTTTTTCCTTTCCACTTCTCTTTTGTGCCGCTCTTCTGCATTTTCCTTTAAATATAAAGTGATAAAGTCCGTCATATTATATTTTATTAGCAAGAAAAAGGTGAGAGTGCAAAATGGTAAAACAACTAAGTGGTTACCTTGCACTCCTCTGGCGTAAAGCCTTGATATTTTGGGCACGTTGCCAACATCCAATGAGTAGGGTACCTCCCGCTTAAATGTCCTTGGGAGTCACATCCTGGAAACATACACCTTCGTTCCTTTTCCAACTCCTCCAAACTTTCCTCTTCAAACTTTGGCCTATTCGTTTTATTCATTGAACATTTCGCTGGAACACGCAGAAGGGAATTGCAGGGGTAATCTGAAAAATCACTGTCCCACATTGACACTAGATTTGATTCATGTGGCTCAGACTCCGAGTGGTGCGAAAGTATGCTAAATCAAATATGTGAAAATAGGAGTAAGTATCAGAAACAGCACGTACGTTCATACACACAAATGTAATTTGAGAACCAGTTGCCAGGCCTAAGGTCTAAGCTCCCGTTTTACTCAAATGTAAATATGCGACTTGACAAGAGAAATACCTAGGGTCAAAAAATGTAGTTGTTGGGATAGTTTTGCTGTGGATTTGACGCTGTCGTCTCGTAACAGGTCGCTTTCTTCCTGAAGGTGATTTGGGCTTGAGATCATTTAAAGTATTCTCCTTTCGTGTAGACTCACAAGAGGAATCTGTGCCCGACTCATCAGTTGATCCGGTCGATGAGTTCATTGAAGTTCCTAAAAAGCGCAACGAAAAAATAACATGGGCTACAATGATAGGTTCCGCCTCCAATAAGGCTGGCTGAATAGACAATGTACCAGATAGTGAAGAGCTGGAAGCATGAGATCGTGTCAGCGGAACTGACCTCCTCCTCTCACTTAGCTCTTTTTTCTTTGGAACCTTAGAGTGGCTTGAGCTTGATGTCCTATGGTTCTGAGAAGAAGAGGAGATTCTTGACTGTTGAGGAATCGGATCCACATGCGCCACTTTCTTTTTTGACATCTCATTTGTGGAACGGGAGGTAAACGAATGTCGAGCAACGGCATCAGAGTCATCACTCGTGTTTCCCGGGCTGTAAATACGATTTAAAAGTACTTGGGATTTAGAGTGTCCAGGTGCGGAATGGGATCCAGAAGAACCGTTCATTGTTCTGCTCTTTATACTGTCCATAGCGTGACCCGGAGTACTTTTCTCATAGGAGGAGTCTTGTTTAATTGCGACATTAGTGCTCTTGGTTCCAGTTGATGAGGCCTTCCGTAGGGGACTCACTTTTGCAATTCTTTTTGGAGGACCGGGACCGGATGACAAGGAAGCCATTGGAATCCCTGTATCAGACTCTGTAAAATGAAATTATTATTGTTGGATTAGTACACATTAAACTAACTGGTCACCCCCTTACGCTCAGCCAATTCAAATTTTGTGATTGTATTAGAGCGGATGATTTATTACTACACACTACACTACTTACTATTAACCTCAATTCCTATTGTGTTGTTATTGAAAAAATATGGAAGATTGAACAAACCAGATGTTTTCCACATCACACAAAAATAAAGCAATTGTTATTTAGATGGATGGAAATGATGCAATACCTGAACTTGTCGAGGCAAATGCTTTTGTTTTCCTAGCTGCCAGTAGCTTTGTCACTGCATTAGTATTTGTGATTGAACCACTTGTTATACGCTTCTCAGGTGATCCTTTTTCTCTTTTAATGGATTTTTTGTGGCTGAGAGTTGAAGTGCTGACAGAACCTCTCCGCGTTTGACTGGATCCGGGAGAATGAGATGATGAGCTTGGTTTTTGTGAGTGTGAACTTTTCATGGCCTCAGCATAATCATGGTGTTTGTGTTTGAAATTTAAAGCAGTCATGGACTTCTTTGGAGAGTCCGGAAATTCCTTCTCCGTTAATATAGGAGCTCTTTTAAGGGAAGCACGGCTCCCAGCACTTCTTAAACTGCTTGCCCTAGAAATAGTAAATTAACATAAACACATCAAAATCAAACAGCAGCCAAATTACATCCATTTCATGAGTTTTTCTGACCTTGAGGCGTCAGTATGAGAATTAGAATCATCATCCGATGAACTTGAGTCTGAGCCAGAACTTGAGCTAGAAGACGATGCACTGGATGAGCTTGAAGTATTTGACGAGCCGGTGGTTGTCCGGGAACTTGAGGCTGATATAGACCTTGACCGAGTGAGGATAATACGGGAATGAGAATAATTCTCTAAACAATTATTGTTGGGATTAGAACCATAATGGTCACTGGAGTGTGGTTGGTCCTCTGTTCCAGTTGTTGTGCTTACACTCATGTTATTTTGAGGGTGAGGGTGCTCTGAGGAATGTCGATGATGATGATGATGAGAAGACCGATTCCTGAAGGTCATGGGATGGACACCCCAAATCAATTTGAAGAATCAAAACCACTAATATATGTGATGACATTGACTTAACGATACGAAGTTGGCTTACCGTTGTATATTTTGATTTCACAGACCCGGACTCTTCTTCAGAAGAAATCGATCAACCTTTTATTGAAGGTAAGGCATTTTTCCTCCGACCTGACCCAAGGTAAAGGATATATGGGACAGCTACTTTTCGACATAAAAACTAAAAGAAATCATACTGGCCTGGCTTGACACAATCACTATATATAATTTGTTACTAACATGCAAAATGCATAATAATAATAATTGATAAGAATTGAGCCAATGCCCACTGTATGTATAATTCCTTGTTACTGCTCATTTGCGTTCATTAGTTTAGTACAATTTAACTGAATTGTGTTGTGAGTTGGTGCCCTAATTAAAATCTCAAATCTTGTGTCTGGTGCTTTGAGTCTGGTGGGAATGAAACAATAATAATGTTGTGTAGGATAGGATGCGATGTATGTAGGAAAAGGAAGTTATTAGTGTGGAATGTGGAAAGGTTTGCTATAGAATAGAATAGAATATACGGACACACCATGAATGAATGAGATCTTCCTTTCTTTTGGAAGAAGACGCACACAAATATGAAGACTCCCCGTATTTC